>JAQGCH010003092.1:0-11232 GCA_034699485.1 Nanhermannia elegantula
TCAGTTTTTGAAAGTACTGTATGTAATTGATCAAATACAGAAGTAGTTGTTTTATAGTCATAGTTAGGATTTCTCTCTAAAATCGCTCGGGAATCGGGAAGAAAAATATCCTAACTTCAGGAGCTTTTCGGAAAATCAATTTTAATAACTTTCTACTAGTATTTAATATATAAAAATGAATTACCGGTAAAAATATTTTATGTGCATATTATACTTAATTATTAGCACAATTTTTATTTTTTTTAAACATTTATGCATTAATTTTTTTGAAAAGTTAAAAATTTTTTCATTATTCTGAGATATTGTTCAAATTACTCCTTTCCCTCATAAAAAGCGAGGGCAATTATTTCTCCTAGTTTAAATTGATGCACGCGTTTGGCTGACCCTGTCCCTCCTTGATTGCTTAGAAAATATGTTTACCACAAATTTTGGTTGATATCTGAATAAGTTTTATATAATTTTAGTATTAATTTTAGAGAATCCATAATAGGGACAAAAAACTGCCATAAAATTGTCAGTTTAGGGAATGGTCAAAATAGGGAAAATAAAAATAGCACTTTAATATTATTCTAATGTGCCAAATGGTATAAATGGTCCAGATTTGAGATGGACTGTCCACATTTTGTTCTTTTAAAAGAACCAAATGTTTGTTTCCCCTTTGCTTTTTCTGAAAATAAAAATTTTAACAAAAATCATTTATTAAGCTATTCAGAAAATGTCCACTTTTGGAATCCATTAGAATTGCACAACATAGTACCAAACCTTTTCTCTTGTGAGTGCATCTCATTTCAACTTAATCGTATTGGAATTTTATTAAAAAATCTCATCTGAGTAAAAGTTTTGGTTAGAACTAGTTTTTCTCACTAAGTTGCAAATTAGGGGAACTTAAACATTAATATATGGAATATAGAGCTAAAGCTTGAAAATAGTTGCTTTTAAAATGATTTTTTCTTTCAATTATGGATTAATAGGGTGTCATAAAGTCTATATAAATCAAATTTGTTAAAGTCTGCCTGAGTTTTAATAGGAAAACATCCTTAAAAATCATTTTTAACACCAAATTTTCAATTTTAGGTTAGTTTTCGGGAGAGTTATTTTCGATCGAGAAAATTGGGGTGTTTTTCGGGAATCGGGAATTTTAAATTCTATATTTAGAACCTTTTCACTACGAAACGTCTTAAGAACTTTATTAACTTAACTTCTAAATTAACGTTAGAATTCTTACGTTTTTTCACAACTTTGAATGAGACCACAATCAGTGGATTCTGTGGCAGAGCTGTGTCTAAATACAGAAAATTAATTGCATTTGTTTAAATAGTTTAACACAAAACATGTGAAGTTGAAACCATTTTTAAATATAAATATACAAAAAATTGACCATAACTTCAAGTTAGAGCTATTAAGCAATTGACCTCAAATTTCTCTCCTGTACATCCGCTGTGAAGCAAAGGCTAAGAAGCAAAAGTGAATCATTTTATCACTTGTGCTGAGGAAGGCTTGCAGTTTAGTCCACACATTCCACTGATTGTGGTCTCACTCAAAGTTGTGAAAAAACGTAAGAAATCTAATGTTTAATTTATAAATATAGTTATATAGTTGAGAAATATGTTTTTATTGAACATTTTTGCTGAATTAGTAGTAGATTTTTTGGAAAATAAATTATTTTATCTTTATATAAGGCCTGCATTCAAATAAGTATTAATGAAAGCCTTATTCATACTGATATATACCTGTTTAATAACTAGCGTTGAATTTCTAGATATTTTCTTTTGATGAGTTTCTACAAATAACTCTATGGCCGAGAATTTTTCTTTGCTATTTTTATATAAAGTATATAAATAGACATCAAAAGCACGATCTGATTCTCACATTTTGTAAATCGTAGAAATTATCAAATCTTAATTCGTGATCGACATCAGCAATTTCGAGCATCTCTGAGCTTTGCAGCGCGCGCTTCAAGCAAGGATCTAAAATATATCCAGTGATGAGCAGTGCTCGAGCATTTGGTGCTCATTTACAAGCAAGACACCGAGATCTCTCATTTTGCAGAGAAATAGCAAGTGCTCGAGCACTGGACACACGAGGACGAGCACCTATTCAGTAAATTTACATATATTTTCATATTATGTACGCACTATAAATATTTTTTAATTATTAAAAATGTTAATTTCATTTAAAGTATTTGTTTGAATAGTATTTCATTAGTGAGTATCATATTTAGGAAATGACGTTAAATATGCAAAAATAAAATCACAGCTCAAATAAAATAAGCAAATGTGTTAAAATAGCTTTTAAACCCATCAAAGCTGATATCAAATAATAAAAACATAGAAAATTTGAAAATCACTTGAGTCACTGCATTGCAATAGGAAGAAAGTATATTCAATACATGAATAACATTAGTATTTATGTGATTAGACTTGTGTTTCAAAGAATTTAAAGTGTTTAATAAGTAGAAAATTAGTTTAATTTTTGAACAAAAATAGTGTACATTTTCAAGCATTACATTATACAAGTCTTACGAGTCGTAAGAACACTAAGAAACTTACAGCACTACACAGTTCAGAACTTTGAATAAAAAAAGGTTCTCAGTCACATTTTCATCTTACAGAATATTATAATCTATTTATTGTCTTTGCATTAAAGAAATCAAAATCCTGATAATAATTATACAAAAAAACAATATTTTTTATATAATCAGCACTTAATACCATAAACTTGCGATCTAAATAACAAAAAAAATCCAATACTAGTTAGAAACAGGTAGTGGTGCTTCAGTATTAATTAGATTTTTATGTAACACTTATAATAATTTACAATTTATAATAAAAATGTTTATTAATTGACAATTAGAAGTTGAAAAATGACCTGTGAAGAGCGATAAAGAGGTTCATGTTGTTATAGAATTAATTTTTTTCTGAGGCCAATCGATCTTCACTTTGAAAACTGAAGACATCATGAAATTGAAATATTTAGAAAAAAAATTTTACTAAGTCATTGAAACGCTTATAAAGAGAGATTCTTTCAAAACATAATAATTGTCTAATTCTAACAATGAAACCATTTCTCACAATTAAACAACAATAGCTTAAACGTATAGCATGTAATTTTATGTAAAATAAATCAGTTTTTTGTTTTGAATGCATTAAATATTTCGCAATATAACTATAACTGTAGTTACATAATAACAATTCATGTTTGTTGATGAGAATCTCTAATAAAAAACAAATAAATTCGATAACGCTGTTAAACAGTTAACTAACTTATATCTTATATATGTAAAACTTTTTAATCGTGTGATGAATAATCTTTTGTGCGCATCGGAACTCATTTAGGACATTCGGAACTTATTATATCCGCAATAAATGCACAAAAATATGTCAAGTTTAGAATATGGTGAACAACGTATAGATCTCAATACTATTTCTGTGTTCACAAATATCATTTGAATTTTATAAATTTTGAAAAGCAATTAATTCTTTTGAATATAAATGAATATATTAGTTTCACTGATTGAATGAATCGCTTATAATTAGAACCCTATCGTGAGTGTACATTTGGCACAAGTGTGTGAAGCATGCTTTTAAAAAACAAATTTGCATTAATATTGTTGACACATATCTGTTATTACACTAAATCAAACGCAATCTTCATTTACTATTTAAATTAAACTTAAATTTGTAAGTCTGTTAGCGAACAAAATTTGTTTTATTTAAATAATATATTCTTTAATTGTTAAAGTACTTTAAAGTGCTTTAAATAAATAGCTTATAAGCATTTTAAAACACAATAAATAGAAAAATAATAGTTAATAAGATATCTATACTTACTCTATATATTATATTAATTTAGTTATGAATAAAATGTTTTAAATATTATGTTTTGAGAACCAAATTTGATCGATTATTTAATTGAGTTTATTAAAGAAATTCAAAAATTGAGTGTCAAGGTATACAAGACTTAGTATACTGTGTAATGTTTCCAATAATTTTTCAATCTTGCAATTCAAGTGAGAACCTATTCTTTAAATGATTATTTAATACCGTATACGCTTTAGCATTATTTGTCTTATATTTCATTATTTCAAACATTTTTATAAAATAATTTGGGAATAGTTTGACAGTTGAAACATTTTTTGAGAAATTGTGGACAACTTTATATATATATATATGAATTAAATAACATTAATTTTATCGTATGTTTTATTAGTATTTTATCAAATATCAGATCTTATGAGATTCGACCAGATTTTATCAGATATTAAAAGCTTTTATGAAACAAACAGTTTGAATGAGTTTGAAGTAGTAATGATTTCGAAATTATATTTATAGCACTAATATTTTAAGCACTTTAGGGGCTGTCATCCTTCTTATCCGTTTTATAAAACGATTTATCTTTTATAACTTGACTGGAGTCCGACCTTACCTGAACCTATCCTTAGGATGCCTTGATTTGCATGATTCATGTGAAATGTATGTGATTTAGAGAGTTATTAAAAACTTCGTGAATTATTAAAATAAATGAAATCAAAATTTATTGAACAACATTAAAATTGTTTTTACATTTAGAATCATGTTTGACTAGTTAAAGTGCTATTTTTAAATAAATAGCTAAATTATGTTTTCTGAGGTTTCATTTGAGGTTTCATTTGAGAGCCATTTAACTAGTTTAGGGCTCGTGCCAAACTACGTACGCAGTCAGGGGGAGGGGAGGGGTCAAATAAATTGTAAAAAATGCGTACGCATACATAGAGATTACTTAGGCCCGTACGCTAACAGGGAGGGGGAGGGGTCTGAAAACAGCCCAAAACTGTGTACGTACTTTGTGCACGAGCCCTTAATAATTTTATATTGAATTGTACCATTTAAGATTTTAATTACTTTAAGTTCACTTTATTGTTCAATTTTTAGCAGTAATTGTCAGTAAACAATCCCGTATAACATAGTATAAGCTTAAAAATAATTTAATATTCATATTTACGGTATGTTAAGAATAGTATTAACTTCAGTAAAGATTGAAATTATAAATTTTAATTAAAAGCAAATTCTATGATATATGTGATAATAGCCTACATACTAACTTATAATACTTAAGCTAACTTTGCTTTATTTTAATGTAATATTAATTTTGTTCAAATAATTAATATAATTGGAAAATAGCGATTGTATTATACAGTAAAATGATATTTATTGAGTATATGACAATGAAATTCGATGTTTGTCTTGACTCAATCCAGTGTTCCGAATAACTTAATTAAAGCAAACAGTTTACTGTTGGCCTCTTTGAGCAATAAAGTACTTTTACTATCACTAATTCAATATATGTGTGCAAATAATATAATGTAATGTAAGTTTTATTTGCCTGTATGTTAGAAATTACCTGAGAAATAATTATTTTTCTCTTTTATTTGAAAAACACTTACAAATAAAAAAGTTTTTAGAACTTGTTATCTCTATTATCATTGTGGGCGTAAAGGATGAACCCATTAAAACATTTGGTCAATGAGCAAGTTTTTGTTGACTATTTTTTTGATTTAGTCCATTATACAACACATAATACAATAATTATTTTCTAATTCATTAAGTATTTAAAGTTAAGCAACAAAAAGCGTGATTCAAGTTGTTTCTCTTGAAAACAAATTGCTTGGGAAGCTTCCAAATAGAGGACTTCAGTATCACTTATTATTATTCAATTGTTTGTTTTACAATTCAAAATGTAATCATTAGAGTTCCCAATTTTTATTATCATAACTTAGTCTTAAAAATTATAATAAAATATTAATGTTGTTATACTCCTAATTACTTAATTCATTTTAAGTGTATACCAATACTATCAGTGCAATATCTCCATAAACAATATAATTTGAATTTTATTTTATTTATTACGATAATAAAATATAAAAACAAAAATCTTTTGTAATGAGTTTTAGTTTTTTAAATGTCAAAAAGTGTAAAGAAGAGTAAAGGCAATGCTAGCTAGGGTTATGACTAGGGATGTTCCATATATAATTACAAGAAATTTACACATCCAAATTACAAGAAATTACTGTAATATTACACTTAATGATATGTTGTTGTTATTTACTCCAGTGTTGGGGCGCACTGTAACTTATATGTGCTGTGGACTGGGGATTGCGAGAAAACAATAGATCTTTTGACCAGAAAATCCAGTCAAAGAAACGAGCGGGGTCAGGATTCGAACCCACGATCCTTCGATCATGAGTCCGGCACCTTAACTCACTGCACCACTTAGACTTCACTTAGACTGTCTCACACTTAATATAGAAAATTACATGTAAAATTTTCCTAACGCTCGTAGCACCATATATAAGCAAAAATATAATTTTAAAATATAACCCTGTACGGTATTATAGGTTAAGCTCAATTAATAAACACAACCAAACTGGAAAACTGGACCCTCTCCCCCCCCCCCAAGATTTATCATAAATTTTTTTCTTGACATTTGTCGTTTTGAACTTTTTGTAGATTTATTTATTTTAAAGATAAGAAATATCTTATTAAAATATTGTATTTAATAAAACAATAATTATTATACATTTTATTTAGAAATTTTGGTGCGAAAACATATATTTTCAAAAATTTGCCTTAGATAATCGCTGAGTTTTTTCACTATAATGTTTTTTGAGGGAAAAATCAATTTAAAAGAATGGCGGAAAATATTTTTTGAAATAATTTTGGCGGCAAAATCAATTTTGTAAAAAATGGTCTTATAAAACCGATGAGTTTACCCTCCCCCCTAGAATTTCAAAATTTTACAGACTTACACCCACCTGACGCGAAGGTGCTTGGCGAACCCTGCTTATAACAATTTTTTTGTATCGGATTTTATCATAGAAAAGTATTATAATAATTATTAATAAAGGCAATTACTGTTGGTTAAAAAAAGATTGCTGTTAGTTTAAATTAGGAATGGCTCTTAACTACTGTTCCAGTACAGTATTAACTGTCAATTATCTGTTTTGCTTGTACTTTATTCATGTTTGTAACACTTTTATTAAAAATTTCTAAGTCATGTCTATGGTATTGTATTTAAATTTATTCATGAGTCTAAACTTATATTGATATACATTATCTATTATTAATCTATCAAATACTAGAAGCGCACAATATTTTGCAGATTAAAATAACATTCAGGAAGCTTAATAATAAAAAATTAAACGAACATAAATGGAAATTATATACCAGTAATTTATACAGAACTAGGTATCAATTGAATTTTTTATAATTTAGCTGTTTATGTTTCATTTTCGTGTATTTACACAATATTTTCTGAACAGTATTTAATATTATTTTCAGTTTGAATCACTTTTTTGAAACCTTGAAGTAATATAATTGATGTTCAATA
The DNA here is from genome assembly GCA_034699485.1 of Nanhermannia elegantula. Taxonomy (NCBI): domain Eukaryota; kingdom Metazoa; phylum Arthropoda; class Arachnida; order Sarcoptiformes; family Nanhermanniidae; genus Nanhermannia; species Nanhermannia elegantula. The sequence continues at coordinate 7,366 of JAQGCH010003092.1, forward strand.
ATCAAAATTTATCTTTTTAACCTTAATCGATATATTACTTCAAGAGGTGCTAAGTTTTCGAATACATTAAAAACTTTCTGTGTTAGCTCTCATGTGAAAGCAGAACATGTTCATTAAAATTGTTTTTCGTGCGATATTTGTTTTCAAAATGAATCCAAAAATTGTGTTTTAAGTGATAGAAACAATTAAATTTGAAATAATTATTTACCTTCCGATAAAATCAGATTAAGATTTGAGATTATTAGTAACAGAAGTCGTTATAAAGTCAAGTTTTAGTACTTAAATACGAGATATGTGTTTTGAAATTCTTGGAGAATATGTGCAATTAAATTAAGAAATGTTAACAATATATGTATTAAAGATAATTATTATTTAAGATAAGGAAGAAATGTATTCGATTACTTATGTTAGCTTTCGGCACAATATTCAGATACTAGGCTAACATTCAAAAGAGGTCATACGTGATGACTGCGAATTAAATGATGCGCATTACTTATCATTTCAAATAAAAATAGGTGCTAATGCTCTATAAATCTTCCAATACAACTGAGAACTTCGAATACTAATGAGAACAAAGTCATTTAGGCAATACATCCAAAGCTAAGCTTTTTAATATATTTATTGCTCTTATTGAGAATTTTACATTATATTCATTATAAACTTCTTGCAAACATTGGACTTTTCGGGAATTACTAACTTTTATTCTTTATTGAGGATGAGATTAAGACGGAAAGCTGTTTTGATGACTAAATATTTAAAATTTTGTTTAAAATTTCGGATTCTCATAGCAACTCACGATTTTAAAAATTTTAAACCATTCTCATAATTGATTTGTCGGTGAAAAATCACGATCTTTTAATTCATTTAAATTAACAAACTTTATTAAATACATCTCTGAGTTTTAATACATGAATTAATTCAATTTCTTAACTTTTACAATAAATTTGTAATACCTTAAAAAGAAATTCATAAATAATAGATCAATATTTTCATACTTAAAATGTATTACGAAAAGTAAACTTTTGAAAAATTAGAGTAACTAAAAGGCTTTTCATAGCTGATGAGTTGTTAGCTTCTGAAAAACTGACAGCTCCTGTCAATTCTTTAATTATTTGAAAAACTATTTATAAATAAACTCTTTTAGAAAAGATACAGCGCGGCTGTATTTAAAAAACTCCCGAAAATGCAAGATATGGTAATAAAAAAATAATCTATTGTTGGGATTGCTTGTAATAAAATAATGAGAGTTGGAAAAGCATTAAATAATAGAGTTTAGAGTTCAACACTAACATTATTCAGTACAACATAAGAGTTCCTTATTTTGAAGTAAAAATTAGCATTACTTATAACTGGTTTCACAAATTTTGAACACATTTTAAGAAAACTATTGTATAAATTAAATTAAGTGATAATTTACATGCTATTTAGAAAGTTGATGTTTTTGTTTAGTTTTCTTCAAAACTATTACTACAACTCAATAATATTTATTATCAATAATATAAATCTGTTTAATACCGGTTTTGAAGTGAAATATAACACACAAGTGTTTTGCTGAAAGTGCTGGCATTAGAATTTTGAAAAAACTCAACAATACAGTTCAATGTCTATTATCTTTTACCATTTCTGTGAAATTTTCTTTTTTAAATAAATTCAAATAATTTAAAAAATAATAGTTTTGACCTTTAATTACTTGTAAGTTATTCAATGATTAGCTGAACATCGAAATGATTCTGCAAAGAGACTTCCTGAAAGAGTGTATTTTGCATAATCAATAATAATGCATAAAAAGTCCAGTTTCGCTGACGAGTGAGCCTAAAGACGCTTTGACTGAGCATATGCTCCTAACCTCTCAGCCCGAGCTATTTCTAAGCTTGAAACACATGAACCTCAAGTTATATAATAGCAAACAATAGGCATATTGGCGATACTTGGTTTACATAAGAAATTTAACTCTATAAGGAACTATAGTATAGACTAAATATCTATTTCTTAGATTTTATGATTCACTACAATTATTTTCAGTTTTTCAAAAGCAAAAATATAATACAATTCAAAATACATTTATAATGTATATAATATAGAAGTATTTGGTTCATACAGAATAATTCTGGGAATTATTATTACCAGAATTATTCTGTATGAACCAAATATTTCTGTATTATATTTTTGCTTTTTTGTAGATTTATTCAATGAATTTTAGTTTTAGGTTAAAAATTATAAATTTTATCAATAATTAGCCTTTAAATTGAGAATATTTCTTGAAATGCAATTCAGTTTTTACGAACAAATTGTCTTTAAACAAATTGTTTTTTACATAAATAAAAAATATAAATACTGATTAACATGAATATGAAACTAAATATTTAGCTGAACAATTTGATAGAACTGTTGCACAGCCTGAGCCTTCGTGCATCATTAATGAAGAAGCTTCGAGCACAAGCAGATGATTACAAAGGGAAAATCTAAACCATTGAGATAGAAAGTAGTTTTTATTTTGAAGGAAAACTAGAAAAGGGCCAAAACTTTAATGATGACAAAATTATGTGATGGCAAATGGGTCACAATTATCAATTATCAATAGACAAGTTGTCACTTATTGTAGTCACAAACATGATTCAATTGTGTAAACCCAAACCCTCGAGTCATAGCATACATAAAAAGGACAATAATATAATTTTAACAAAAAGTTTATTTATTCACACCTTATAAAAAAATAGTGGTTTCTTTGTTTGGCTAAATTCAAGTCTAGACCATTCTTCATATCAAATGCTAATCTGCAGCACATCTTTTGAGATGAGATGTAAACCTAACGATTGTAAGTCATAGTTTAGAGACCTCTAAAGCATATGAAGTTCTTTAATGCCATTATTTATTGAGCATTAACTTGTTAAGTATTTTCATTTAAAGCTAAATAAAGAACATCTAAATGACATGACCCACAAATTTCTTTATCCCTCTTGCAGTTTAAGACTAAATTGATTCTTAAGTGAAAGTAATACTGTATTGTGATTTTGTGTAGGCTATCATTGATTTAGGTTATATCAGTTTTGCAGCAATCGGAATAAGTATTACTAATTTTAAACTAAAGTGTTGTTAGGAATACAAAGTCTTATTTGTATTATTAAAAAAATGTATTCAAATAACACTCGAGATAATGATTATAATGCAGTATTTTGTGGAAACAAATAAATCTTAGGAAATCAGTATATTTTAAATAGTGTCATAACTCATAGTCTCGTATCTACGGGAGGGAGAGTTGTGAAAAGGCGATAAAGAAATATTAAATGCAAAAATGGTTTTACTATACGGGTCATCGCATTCTCTATAAGAGAATTTAGTACAGAAACTCATGAAAAGGATAAACTTTTGTTTTGCAAGAATTACAAAAAGATTAAGTCCAATAGAACTGTTGTTTTTGTTTTGATGGCCTGTACAGCACTTTTAGAACAAACAGAAGAGATAAAACATTTAAAAGTATCAATAATTTAGTATAAGGAGGACTTAATCAGATTATTTTCTTCATCAAACTTTCATGGGTTCAAACTTTTTAGAGGAAAAGTTAGCTCTCGATTGATATAATATGTTATGTATTCTTTGAATCACAACATTAGCAAAAAAGAGATGCAATAAAGTTTTGGTCTCTCCTGAAGAGTCACTTAAAATGATTATTTCTTGTCAGGTATGAAATAAGAGCAATCATTTTGGTCATGAAGAGGACGTGTAAGAAATATAAGCACTTAAAAAGTTGCGGCTATTCTATGATAATAGATAAAAGTGGTGTACAGTACAGCACATGATAAATACTCGGAATGTGAACACAACCCATAAAGTATCACATTTTGAGCATTCATTTGAAAGAAAGCAAAA
>JAQGCH010003093.1:0-11229 GCA_034699485.1 Nanhermannia elegantula
TATGATCTAACTTAGTAAGTTTTTCAAATATAAGCTCGAGTATATCTTTATTTGGGAAGATAATTTATTCAAAACTTTCAAAAATATATAATATATTAATTGTTTAGTATTTTAATTTTATTTTTACACTGTATCTTTAAAATGTATATATATGCTATATAGTGATAATTTTTTAAATTAAATTTTATATAGAGTTTTAAAATTAAATACACGCAAAAGTAAATTTTTCTGTTTATTTTTGGTGTACATTTAGATTAAATAATTCCAAAAGTTAGCACGCTTAGAATTTACTGTATGAGTAAGCGGAATGGCTCTTTTGATAGTTTGTAACGTTGCTTTGATCAGAATACATCAGAAAAACTACACAAACCAACACAATTTCAAACAATTGGTGTATTAAATTAGCAGCACTTTCATGTTTTACGAAATAAAGTATAATAATCAGGAATCGAATTTTTCTGGTCAAAATTTTCTCGATTCAGGTAAAGTAATTGGGCCAAATTGAGGGCAAATACGAGTAAGCATTCGAGTCAAGTTTTTTTAACAATATCAGTTAAATTACATGAAATTGATTCCATAATTTAGTTTTATTTTAAACAATTTTAAAATTTTATTACAAAAGTTTATAATTAAGCCGAAATACACAATATGTATGAAAATTCAAAGTGCATTTTCCTAAAATATTTTTAAAAATCAAAGAGTTTACCCAGTGATAAATTTTCTTAAAATTTGTAAGAAAAATCAAAGCAAAGATCAAGTGATAAACTTTCCTAAAATTTTAAGAATGTGAAAAATCAGAGGCGACTAAATTATATATTTTCCTAAAATTTGTAAGACAAAATCCTTGGTATACATTTGTATACCCGAAAAAACCGATTCCTGAATATAATCATACAAAGTATTAAAAATAAGGTAATATAATAAAATAATAATACAATAGATATTATACAGTCGCTTAAGCAAAAGTAGTTTTAAATTAAAAAAAGGTTTTAGCTCCTATGTTGTGAAAAAAGAAATATAACGTGTGCGACCCAAAATCCGGAATGAGTTTAATTAATTATAACTTTTATAATAGAATTTAGTGTAATTTGAAAATTTTATGTTTAATAACATGTTTATCAGAGATTCAAATGATATCAATCAATTACAGAAAGCACCCCCCTATTATAAGTTATTCAATGTTAAGTCTTGAGACATCTTTTATGGCTCTGGACAGCCTATAAAAATAAGATAAGAGGTTTCGGGAGGTTTTCGACCTTCAACCTCAATATGTTATACATCGATGGACTCAGTTCGATGAATTGAATTCAGTGATACCATATTCGACTCGATCCTTAACACTTCAGACCAACTACCGAAACATTTATTTCTTAAGAAAAACTTTTTTTCAGCAAAAAGCAAGCAAACAAGATAAATCCGCAAACAAGCACCTATCGACAAAACTACCGTAACTAAATTAGTTTTACTGTTAAGTAGCACAAATAGCAATAATTTATCTTAGGTTAGGTGTATCAATATGCGAGTGTTAGAGTGCTAGACTTGTTTAAGCAACATTTTCGTTCATTTGACATACCGTCGGTAAGTGACCAGAATTGGTCAGGATCGGGTCGAATATGGTATAAATGAACTCAGTTCATCGAACTGAATCTAAATATATGTCAAATTTTTAGATGCGATGTTGGAAACCTAAGAAATCCCTATATTATTTTTTTTGCATAAAAAATTCCAGACCTTTTTTAAAGAAGTGTTGGTTCATAACCAAACATTTCTTAAACTAAATGATAATTAATTAATTTTGTTATATGATGAGATAGTCAGATAAATAACCTTTAATTATATATATCAGAAGATATATATTAAATTGGTTTTAATTTATTAATAAGCTGTTAAACTCATTCCGGATTTTGGGTCGCAAACGTTAGTATTTAAAGTTCATAATCTACAGTATAATATTAAAAATATTGTGTCAGTATGTGTGTGTCTGTGTGTGTCTGTGTGTGTCTGTCTGTGTGTGTGTGTGTCTGTATCTGTGTATCTGTCTGTGTGTAAGTCCGCAATAATGCAATTACATTTTTGACAACAATAAGATTGATATTTTAGTTATAAAAGGCTTCATTAAAGTCAAATGCACTGTAACTACGGTTGCCAGACCTCCGTTTTTGGAGCGGAGTCTGCGTTTTTCTAACAATTTTTGAAAAAATCATTGCTTAGTCCCCCCTATGGTTTTATAAAAATTATTAAAAGTTGAAAAAAATATACCTTGTTCCCCCCTTTGAGACAGAATTATCTCCGTTTTTTTAACTAACCAACCCTGGCACTCGTAACTGTAACGGCTATAACAATGCTTTTATACCGGTTTATAAATTGAAACTTAAAATTGATTATGTAAAAGCTAAAATATATAGTGAATAACACAATGTAAAATATTTATATTAACTTAAATCACAAGTTTATAGTTAACCGGAACTACGTATTCAATAATACATACTAATGCACGCTATGTTTATATACAAAAAAATTTAATTTAACCAATTATTCACATTAATGCCTAAACTGCTATCAATAGTGTTATAAATTTACTATTAATTCTATTCGGTGCTTATTATTTGCTATCTTTGGACAAAATTAAGGCTTTTTTCTCATCAATTGCTGACAATATTTTATATTCGTTTGGATTTTCTTTTGGATTCCTTTACATTATAATAATTTTGCGATAATTTTGCGATAATTTTGCTATAATTATGATATTTATTTACATAAATTGCTAATTTGTTTTATATTTGAATTAAAGGTAAGTTTAAGTTTAATGAAGATAAAACTATGTAGGATCGAAAGCGGCAAAGACGATCATCAATCACTCAGGAAGAAGTTCTTGCTTATAATATTAGAAATAAGCTTTATGTTAGGGCTCGCGCACAAAGCACGTACGCTCTATTGGACTGTTTTCAGACCCCGTCCCTGATAGCGTACGCACCTATGTAACTCTATGTAAGCGTACTCAATTTCTACAATGAAATTGAGCCCTCCCTCCCCCTGACTGCGTACGTACTTTGTGCACGAGCCCTAAGTCGTTCTCGATCACAATTAGATGAACAACAGAGAAGAAAGCAGAGAACAGAATAGACGAGTTCAAGGACAGTCACCTATTAAACGGAGAAATAACACGACCAACATTGCTAGAAATAGACAAACAATCGTTGAAAGGCAGCATTAGGACAAATAAATATGATTTACGTTCATTGTCAAGCGCATCATTGGAAAGATGAAAAGACGTCTGCAACTTTGCGGAATCCTCTATTTCAAGCGTGCTGTTGTACGACAGAATTAGGTCACTATTGCTAGATGTAGGGTGACCAGGTAAAATTGATTCCAAAACTGGACAACTTAAAAAATCAAAGGGGGGACCAAAGGATAATTTTTTATAAATTTTTATTTTTAAATAAACTCAAAGGAGGAACTAAGCACTGGATTTTTCAAAAATAGCCCAAAAACTGGACAGTCCAGCTTAAAACTGAACGTCTGGCCACCCTAGCTAGATGGGGGAAATGCTGCTTCGTTTATTTAGTTATACTTTTATGATACAGTTCAAGAGTTGGATAATAGGATGCATCACTATAGTAATTTAAATCGCGTTACTATGAATAGCTAACAATCACTTTTGCATAATATAAACCCACAACTCACCTAAGAATGCAATTGAATTCATGCTTATGCACACAACAGTCGCTTTTCGTTTGATAATACGATTAAATAGTTTGCTTGATAGGAGAGTATACAATATGCCACAAAGTAGTAATGAAAATGTAACATTATTGGACTTTTATTCATATCATTTACATTATCGACATCTAAAAAAATACTCCACCTTTCTGGAAGACTGTTCCAGCAGTTTGTTGTTGATACCTATGCAAAAATTGAACAAGGAAAAATGAATTATCATCACTTTCATCAGGATGATATCAGATCAGAGATGTATCAAGGAATTGAAGATGCAGTAGAAACGTAAAAAATAGCCCAGAGTTATTGTCACATTTTTACGGTGGAACCTGAGTGGCCGTGGAATTGATGATACACGCTATAGATTGCTCGAAAAATGGACATGTGGCCAACACATCGCTATCAAATAAACTCAACGAGTCTGCTTTGAACTCACCTCTCTTCGATCGTGAGACCGGCATATTTTCCTACTATGCTACTTTGACCCCATAAATAAAATAATATATAAACATAATGACATACTTTAAAAAGAATTAAAATTTCATGATGTTGTACAATGATGTGAAATAACAAGTAAAAGTATACAGTCTATGACTGTTTACAAAAGCGCGATCCTTTCCATAGTAAAGCATTAGTATCAGTAGTTTTCCGTCGGTAACTTGGCCACTGGTCACTGGACACAGACTTTTGTCGTCATTTTATCCGTTCTCAGGGACGCTGATTATGATTATGAAATCAGCTTTTTGATAGCTCTTACCGTTTTCGAGATCTATTCGCCAACGGACAGACGGACGGACGGACGGACGGACAGACAGAACAAATCTATAAGCGCTCATTTTTGATCGCGCTAAAAATTGATTAAAACTTATTCTTTTCAACTGTTTTACTTATCTATTAACACACTGAACGTATTGTACAAATATTATCAAAAATTAAGAGCACTTGAAATTTACTTTCATTTTTGGATTTAACTTATGATAGCATTTTTCTTGTTTTTTGTTAGGAAATCCGGATTTTTATTTTGAGTTATAGTCAAATTGTGGAAAAACCAAAAATATTTAATTTATGTAATTTGACCTTCAAAGACGATCAAAGCCTGAGTAAAAATATTTGATCACTTTTATAACAAACTAAGTAACAGAATAGATTCCAGATATAATTGATTAGCTCTAACCCTTAAATCAGGCATGTCAAACTCATTTGCACCTGAGGGCCGCAAATTTTTTTATAAGGCACTATTATGAGGTGAAATTAAATAATGCTAATCGTATTTAAAGAACATAATATTTGAAGTTTATTATCATTTGGTCATAAAATTTAGAATTGACAAGAGTATAATAGTCATTCAATACTATTAATTAATTAGAGACCTGAAAAACACTTTATTTTTTTAACATAATTGTTGGTCATTAGCTGTCAAACAAACTGTCAAAAGTTGTTTATTTATGCGATTTTTACTGGGCTGCAGCTTTCTAATATTATGTGGACATATAATGCGGGCCACATTAGTCTTTCTCAACTAATTTTAGTTGCGGGCCGCAAAATCTTGTCTTCAGGGCCGCATGTTTGACATGCCTGCCTTAAATAATGACTAAAATAAGTGGTTCAACTAATTTGTAAGTCGAGCGAATGCAGTTAAAAGGCAATTAAAAGGATCAACTTTTTAACTTATGTTGCGATTTAAGTTTACAAATTTGAATTAGAAATGCGATTACAAATGTTGCAAATCTATGCAAATCTATAAATAGTCTATAAATAGATTTTTCTATTCAAAAATATTCAATTTTTATGTATTGTCAACCTTTGTTTAAATGCATTTTCAAGAAAATGTTTTAAATTCACTTTAATGAAAGGGTTTTAATTGTTTCAATTATCAAAATTATAATACATAATAAATGAAAATTGTTTCACAAATGACCTAAACTAAAAACATTCTGCACTCACCGGCACTCAAGAGCCAGTAGTAACAGCTTCAGAGGCTATACAATTAATAGATAAATTGAATAATTCTTACCTCATTTAATTACTGTTAATAAATAATGTATTTTATATTCAATTTCACTAAAATAACTTTGATATTTGACATTAATTTAGAGATAAAACGTAATAATACATGACTTGACTCAATCACAAGGACATAACAGATGAAAGCTCTGAAAGTTTCTATAATAGTTACTAAAAAAAGATTTCTATTCATAAATGCTGAGAAAAATAATGTTAAAATAAGCTGATCTTCAAACTATGGTGTAATAACTGCTTGAGCTCACGTATATTGAATCCGACTCCACAAAAACCAACTGTTTACAAGTTAACTAATAAAATTATGTTTACTTTTAAGTGGTTTTTGCCTAAGGCTCAAAACTCAATTCAATATTAACTAAATCTGATATAAATATCCAATAAATTATAATAGAAAATTGGAAATCATTTACTTGGCTCTTATCATATCATTTTCAGAGATTTTCAGTCTATGATTACTTATATTATGTTACAATATGTTCTAGTATTAAAATTAATTAACTTTGTAAGTTATAATAATATGATATAATATGATGTCGCAAATCCTGTAACACTAATATTTATGTCAAAATTGTGTTATCACTGAAACTAGTGGTGAAAATTTTTAGAACTATTTTAATTTCCACATTAAATGAAATCCTGTCTTTAATTCCACTTGAATTCAATTTTTAAATTGAAAAAACCAAGATATGAGTGTATAAAAGTGCTTCTGAAGTAAGTGAAAGTCAACTATAACCCATCAGATTTAAGATGCAAATAATACAGAGTAATTTTTTAAAATTAATTTACAAAATTAACTTAAACAATCATTTTTCCTAAAGAGAATTTTTAAAAATTTTCTGTTCCATTCCACTTCCACAACATTTTATGATTTAACTTGCATTCATTCCATACCTATTTTTTTACTTCTACTTCCATTCTATATAAGTGAATACAATTTTTTCATAACTAACTGAAAATACAAGGAAATCATATAGTTTTAATGCAATTCGAAGAGTAAATTTCATAATCCCATTCATATCTGATGCACATATATTTAAATACGTAGTAAGTTATGTTTCGACCCAAAATCTATTTAAAAAATGAAAACACAGGAAAATAACACTTTTTAAATTAAGCTTAAGTGAAATAAAATGATTTTCACAGATATAACATCAAAAACGAAGAACGTGTTTCATTTTAGTAAAACATTTGCTTAATATTAAAGACAACTTTCAAACTTTATTTTACTATAAAACACTCGTACAGGTTCTGGAGGTACTCAATGTGCTCTACTGATGATAATACAATACTTTGAATGCAGTTTTACTAATATATACAAAATTAGACCTCAGAAATAATTTGTAAAGTTATTTAAAGCTATTTCAATATATTTGACTCGTATTCAAAAAAAATTTTATTTCTTACTTTTGCACAACTTTTTAATGAAAACCACTAATAGTAGAGTTTGTGGACATGTTTCGGCATCAACTGCTCCCTTCCTCGGCACAAGTGAATCAAATTTTGAAAATGATTCACATTTTTGCAACCTTTGCTTCACAGCGGATATCAGGAGAGAAACTCGAGATCAGAGGTTTTACAATCTTTCCCTTCTATTTATTTAAACACAAGAAATGTTTTTTGATTGTAAACTAAACAAAGTTTTATATTCATGTCGTTTAAAACGAATGATTAATTAAGAATTTGATAATTTTCTGTATTGTGATACAGCATTGCCAAAATTGTGCAAAAGTAAGAAATAAAATTTTTTTCTCACTACAGAAAATAAATGAAAATACTTAACTCATTCTTTATATGTAGAAAATGACGAAGAAATAAGTGATGAACTTTATCATTATTTTAAATTACTTTATTTGTTTTTAAATATTTATTTCTATCCTTGAAAAAAAGGTTCAGTTTCCTGACAAGAAGTCTGTTATTGTTAAAACTCAGTGAATGTGTTTTACTGACTTATTTTATCAATACTTTGACACCAATATATTGATAAAACACATTATATAATATTATTCTGCACAGTGTCTAAACTGTTGAATTGTTTTATGTATAAGTTTTCATATTTAAATATCATTGTTTGACATTTTGAGACATACTGATAGACTCATGTAAATGCATGACATTTGAAGAAATGCAGGCTTTCGTGTTTAGGAAATTTACTTAAAACTCAAAATTATTAAATAAATACTCTGTGAAAATCGTTAACTGCAGTGATCTTCAAAGTTTGCAAAACAAATTCTTTAAAAGGGTTAGAAAACCATATCAAATGATTTTAATCCTGAACTGGCCTATCTTTTAATTCTATTTTAATTTTCACTTCAAATTTAAAAAGTTTATTATTTTTTCTCATTATCTACAGAATTCTAAAATTTTATTTTAAATCTCTAACGTTATTGACAGACATTAAAAGTCTAGTTTGAGAATTAATTGTTGAACAAGAAATCTCGAATTGAACACTGATTGAGAATTAGGATCCTCTTAATTAAAGCTAAATTGAAGCTGAATTGGAGCTGAATTGAAGCTTAATTGAAGCTGAATTGGGGCTGAATTGAAGCACTATAAGAAGAAAGGGGTCTCATATTTGACTATATAAAGAATGCACTCTAGATTTAAAGCTATATTTACAGTTCAGGTGATTAGAATTATCAAATTAAAAAAAATATTTGCAAGAACTTTAAATTGCAGCATTTATTTATCATTTTAACATAATTACATTTAATTCTGATCTGTTTCAATCAATTAAAATCTCAATTATTCAAAAAAATGAAATAACTCCTTAGTGAAGACAGTGCTTCAACTTTTTAATGTTAATCTATGAAAATCATGGAAAAATTTCCCGAATATTAAATAAATAAACTCAGAATTTAATTTTTTAATCTATTGTAATAGAATTGAAAAAATTGAATAATATTTGTAATTAACTTAATAAACAAATTAATACAAAAGTAAGTGTAATCAAAAATCCAGAATATTATGAATATAGTTATTAAGACATAAAACCAAAGATTATTTTCATATTTAGGTTTAATATCTTTTCTGATTTCATACCTTTTACCTTTTGCTATATTTATAGTAATGTTTTGAGCATAAGTTAAGTATAACTTTTGAATGACTAATCTTGTGTACAATTGAGGACAATATTTTCCATAATATTTTATATAATCATAAACTGCAGTAACCATTAGTGCGGTTTTAATTTGCCAAAGACTATAACCTTCGTATAGATCCACATTAGAGAGAATCTCTTTAGTTTCGTCCATATATTTTAGAGGCCATTCTTCGTGATTCAAATGCAAACCGTTTGTCTCATTCAAAACTGTTCTGAATAGTGGACGAATAGATTTAATCCATTTAACTATAGCCTCGGCTTTCATTTCTGACAATTCCTCTATAAATTGTGTCCAATTTGATTCAAATGCTTCAATTGTTGAAACAATTGTCAAACTATGAAAGTAATAATTCCTGACATTGTTCGCCAATTCTATGCGTTTTGAAAATTTTAAAAACAATTTGCTATCTTTTAAAAGTTCGTTCAATTTAAGAGATGTTTCGATTAATTCATTAATTGTTTCATTTGCAAAATCAATTGTTGTTCTATTCATTAGTTTTGAAACTTCATTATTATAGGAATCCGTTCTATTCTTCCATTCAATCCATTCTTTGACATTATAGCTTGACTCAGATTTTGGTGGTTTTGGTATCAGTTCATGTAAACTATCGATCTTTGAAGATATAGATTCAGTGGTTATGCACTCTGTTATTATCAAAAATACTAAGAAATTATAAATAAAGAAATTTGTGTCCATTTTAATGAGTTTTTATCATCCGTTGAGTATTAGACTATTATATGTAACCACAAACCTATTGTTGAAATTCGAGCTGACTTTCAATCAAACTGTATATATCATTAACAACAATAAAACTAAAACTACTCTAAAAGCAAAATAATTAAAAATCTGTTATTTTATTAACCCTTAAATATATTTATATAAACTGATCAAAAATTTTGATAATTTACTATTTAATTACTAAGTAATCAAAAATACTATTTTATTGCAAAACAAACATATTTTCGTAATCAAATGTTAGCATTAAATGAGTGATTTTGCAATTTTAAATACAAGATATACTGTTATAAACTGATACAAGATATAAAAAATAATGCATAGGAATAAAGTTTATAAAATATTTGCTAAAATCGGTGGTATAATGATGTAGAATAGCATTAAATATCAACGAAAACTTTAAACGGATATTAAATTGTTAGTTAAATGTAAGTTAAATTGAGAGGTAATTGAAATCTCCAGCCATTCTTTAACTGTTGAGACAATAGTTTAATAATTTGTTTAAATTCTTGATCATAAGCCATATTAATATTCTGTTGTTCATCAAAATATAATTCACGTGCAAAGACTTGTGACCAATTGGCCTGAAATGTGTTGTGATTGAATCCTATCCATTCAGTATATCGTAAATAAGATGTTCTCATTGAATATCCCATTACTTTTATGTCTTTAAGCAATGGCTGATCGCTATTAAGTTGTGTCTCAACACTGGGTCGCGGATATTGACTGAACACAGAAGACTTCCAAAGAATTGTTTGATTGTTTGACTCAAACTTTTCCATTATTGGTTTCAAAGAAGAGCCTTCGCTGCAAACTATTTCAGACCTATTTGTAGGACAAATTGGTGGCACTGGAAGTCCTGTTATATCACAAAGTGTTGGAAAGATATCAACTAATTCTACGAGTTGTTTAACTTTTTTAAATTCTGTTGAAACCTGTGATACATTTTTAATGAATGGATTTATATATTTGAAAGTTGAGTTACTCTTAGGGATCGATATAATTAACGGCACTTTTAATGCAACGTCAAAATTACTATATTTAGACCATTCACTGTGTTCTCCCAAAGACCAGCCTTTAAATAATTAAGTTTTAAAGAGATTCTAAATCTTTTCCTTTTGTTTTCTAACTTTTACTTCAAATAAAGAAACGATTCATTTCTTATATTTTTAAAACAAAAAGAACAACAAGAATGACATTAATACAAACCATGATCTCCTAATAAGACAATAATTGTATTATTGCTTATAGCTTTCTCATTGACATTGTTTAATATTTGACCGATTAAGTCATCGATATATGTTGTCGAAGCATAATATGACTGACGAATGTATTTCTACAATCGAAACAGCATATAATTTATCTCTTAATAAATATATACTGCTATAGAATGTTATTTACTTGAAAATAATCAGGAATAGTACCAAAAGGAAAACTTATATTTAAATTTTTGACGTCTTCTCTCATTTTCAAGTCCATCCATGGATTCCAAGCGACTTCTGGAAAGTTCATAGGATAGTATCGATTATTTACCAAATTAATTGTTGATAATGGATACAAATCTAGATATTGTTTTGGATATTTTAGTGGAATGTGAGGCTTATTAAATCCAATCGATAAGAAAAAGGGAACACCACTCGATATGTTGTAGTTC
>JAQGCH010003094.1:0-11224 GCA_034699485.1 Nanhermannia elegantula
GCGCGGCTTACCCAATTTCTTATTGGATTTTGACTAATGAGCAAAAATTGTAAAATTTATAATTAATTTAGTGGTATGAGTTGCCTTTGGTATGATTTGCCTTTGATATGAGATGCCTTGATATGAGTTGCCTGGTATTAGTTGCCTTGGTATGAGATGCCATGGACCCCTTATAAAAATCAATAATTACCTCTGTTTAATAAATTAGATGCAAATAAAGATAAGCCTTTTGTCTCATTTTAATTTAATTCATGACTTTTATGATAAAAAGTGTTATTTCTTTCCTATTCATAATTTGTTACTTAAAATATAATTTATTAATACGTGTATAACGTTAATAAAAATTAGTCTACATAAATATCTTTATAGTTATATTAGTAAATCCATAAAATATTAATTCATCAACCTTCAAATGTACAAGTGTACTTTTCGACTCAGGTCTATAAATAAAATAATATAAATTATTAAATTAATGCAACCGTAAGAATGCAATATCACGTGCAATAGTCTTAAATGAAGGTATTTTAAAGACTTGATTAATGTCTTTTAGAGCTCGTTCTTATCAATTAATAACTATTAGTTTAAACAAAGCTCCCATTTGTACAACTGTACATATTTTGTTCCAATTTGTACTATTAATGGTTACTCAGAAATTCTCATCTTTAAGAGCACTTCTCATTGGAGAAAATGCAATGAATTTCAATTTATCTGATCATAAAATCGACATAAATTTGAACCAAATGCCACTTTTTCTTCATTACCACTTAAAAACCAGAAGTCAAACGGTTTACTCAAAGAAAGTTTTCAATAAATAATTTTCTTTTGTTTGATTTCAATTTTTTGTTTATAAAATTCAATCAATGACTAAAAAGTAAGACATTATTCTCATTGAGAAACTCGAAACACTTGATGTATAGATTACTGTAAACTTTTTTTCCACATATCGCAGAAGTTTTGATGTTAAAGGAAATAAAGACGATTCAAGTCCACCACCGGTTTCGTTCTTTCGATTAGTATGTTATTGATCACTAAGACATTTATATAACAATATTTTGAATAATTTTAAAGTTCAGATACTCCTCACGTATTGATAAAATTCTTATCGGGATCGGAACAATAGCGGCAACGGTGGCCGGCTTTGCGTGGCCTGTAATGACCATCTTATTTGGCGATATCGTCGATGTATTTGTAGAATTTGAAAACGGAAACACATTTAATAAAACAGAAACAATTACTTTGGATGAGTTTCTAAATGAAGTTTATTTTCTGAGCGGGAGTTTATTTGTTTTGAGTGGAGTTCTTCTCGTCTGTAACTATCTCATAATGGCCTGCTTTCCAATCGCAGCACTCAATCAAATTCATACCATTAGAATCAGGTATTTTGAATCGGTTCTAAAACAAGAAATCTCGTGGTATGACTCCAGGCCTTCGGGAGATTTTGCCTCAAGAATCACGGCGTAAGTGCTCTAAAGTTTTGTTGAAGTTTTATTGATCTCAAACATTAACATTTATATATTGAAGTTCAACAGATCTATTTTTAAAGGTATTCCTAAAGTTATACACTGCTGTTTAAATGTAATATTCGTTTAGAAAATAAACTGTCCTTAAAATAAATGTATTTAAATCAATAGAGGATTTACTGTACAATAAGCTCAATTAAAAACGAAAAAATTATTTCACTAACTATTAGTGATAAATCCTATTTATATATCATATCACTGATAATAGAAATTTTTGTGAAAATACTTTATTAAAAGTTTAAAGTTAAACATCAATAAAAAGGTTTAACTCTCACTTAAATCAAGTTCAGAACTAAATGTCTTATAGACTTATGCTTTTCAACTAATTTACTTTCCTATAAAGACTCTGAAAAGCAGGCATTTTAACTCTTTTTCGTTTGTATTTGAGCTTATTGTACAATACAGTACAAAACGAATATTAGAGAAATTTTAAAATATATACTTTTGTATATACCATTCCGTTTGGTTGACTATACCTGGACTATACTGCCGGCATTAAAACTAATTAATAGGTTGTTATGAAAGTCAATGAATAATAGATAAAATTTTAGAAAAATTTTTAAACGTTTAAAAGTACTTATCAATGAAAAAGTAATTTGTTTATCAACAAAGTCCTGAACTAGAGAAGGATGCGGCACATCTTTTTACACATTACAAAAACTTTATATATGAAGAAGAAATTACAGTAAAACCTGTCAAAGTTGGGCAAACAGTTAAGTCCTTTTAGCAAAATATTAATTGTTTTTTACTTTATATATTTTGCAAAAAGGGCTTATTTTCTTGCCCAACTTTGACAGGTTTTAATGTATTAAATTTTAAAATGTTTAACATGTTCAATATTGAAGCCCTGTTATTTAGCTACAATTCTACACCGATATTTCCATATGACCGCGCGTTCAATCACAGCCATCGGAAGTTTGACCCAGTATTGTATTACTTCATGTATTACTTTCCAGGCCTTTAAACGGCGACACTTCTATCCCTTAAGATATTTTTGAAGGGTTTAACTTAATGGCGGACATGTTTAGATCAATGAATTCAGTGCTATTTTAAACCTCATATTATAAGCTTTAAAATGATATATAATAAGTTGTGTTTGCATTTTTGTGTACATTTTACAGTTTTCTAATGTGTAAAAAGATGTGCCGCATCCTTCTGTAAATTGATTGCTTTTTCCAAAATTTTTCATAATATTTATGGAGCCAAATATAAAAATGATAACAATAAGCATTTTTATTATCTTTTCATGAGCTTAGGATTTTCCAAAAAATCATCTTTCATAATAAAATAGTGATTCATACTTATATTATTTACTCACAAGCTTTTTATCTTATCTCTCAATAGTAGTAAAAAGTCTATTAAAAAAACTTTACACAAAAGTATATATTTTACTCTCGTATATTCCGTATATTCCGTATATTCAAGAGTTTCATACTGTATGTATTATTTACCTGTTATATATTAAATTAAAGCTTAAATACTTCGCTTCAAAAGATTGAAAAAATTATAGCAATCACTTCAATCCTTTCAATTGAGATCAAAATTTTAAAAACGATTTTAATAAACAAACTTTTTCATAAACACAGCCGTAGCCAGCTATGGGCAAAGGGGGCCCAGGCCCCCCAAGCATTTTCAGGCATTTAAGTGTAGGTCTGTAGCAATTTTTAAAAATGATCAAATCTTGAAATTTTCCTATGTCTGGCCCCCCAAAAAAATTTCTGGCTACGGCACTGTTCAAAAACTACTTAAAAATTCAAAGGGGTGACCAAGGTATGCTTTTTCAAAATTCTAAAATCTTGTGGGTGGGGGTCTAGAACCTACCTGAACCCCGCTTTAAACACAAAGAAATTCACATATATTTAATTACAACTTTTAATTAAAATTGTTTTTGAGAATAGGGTGTGTGTTAGGGTTGTGTTAGGGTTCAAAATATATTTGTTATAAGCACTGACTTAGGAGAGCCTTTAAAAATAGTTGTGTTCAACTCCTAAATATAAGGAGTGATACACATATTACGTATGCAGTTTTTGACCATTTTTATACCCCTACCCCCTCTCAGTACGCTTTAGCACGCTTGTACCTAATTTTAGGCATATAGGAGTGTAAGAGTTTGTACGCTTTTGACTACCCTCCCCCATGACTACGTACATACTATGTGTATCACCCATAAGAGTTAAATAATATAAAAAGTTTTGAATTCATGTCTTATAAAATAGTGATCTTAAGCGAGTTGAAGATGGTATGAGTGAGAAATTAGGTCTTGGGATTAGTTGTATATCAGGAACTGTTTTAAATATTGTGATTGCATTTATCTATGACTGGGAATTAACTCTTGTGATCCTATCTCTGGCGCCGATTACAGCTCTTTCTACTGGTATTATGTCAAAGGTTTAGAAAAAACTTTGTTTTATCAAATCATTGGACAAAATAGTTCAACATTTTATTCTAAACTACAAAAATACGGTGATTAGGTTCAGGCAACTTTCGCCCGAAAAGAAATGGAATCCTATGCCACCGCCGGCACAATAGCTGAAGAAGTTGTTTCCGCGGTTAGAACGGTATTTGCATTTGGCGGCGAAGCCAAAGAGGTT
Organism: Nanhermannia elegantula; assembly: GCA_034699485.1. Taxonomy (NCBI): domain Eukaryota; kingdom Metazoa; phylum Arthropoda; class Arachnida; order Sarcoptiformes; family Nanhermanniidae; genus Nanhermannia; species Nanhermannia elegantula. The sequence continues at coordinate 4,112 of JAQGCH010003094.1, forward strand.
GAGAGATACGAACAAAACTTATTCCCGGCGATGAAAAGTGGAATCAGAAGAAACTTTATAACAGGATTAGGCAATGGTATAATGTGGGCGACTGTTTACGGCGGTTTTGCTCTTGGGATCTGGTATGGCGTCAAAATGGTATTGGACTCCAGAGCAGAAAATAGCAATCAATACACAATCGGATTAATTGTAATAGTCTTCTGGTGTGTGTCCGGCAGCGGTTGGAGTATAGGAAACGCGGCGCCACATTTTGAAGCCATTCAAATAGCGAGAGGAACGGCGGCCACTGTTTTCGATATCATTGACCGAAAGCCAATTATAGACAGTTCTTCTCAAAGTGGAGAAAAGATCAGTAATCTTAAGGCAAACATTGAGTTCCGTGACGTCCACTTCAGTTACCCGACACGTTCTGACGTGAAAATACTGAACGGATTTAGTTTAAAGATAAATTCGGGCGAAACTGTGGCACTGGTCGGACCTTCAGGTTGTGGAAAGTCTACAATTATTCAACTTATTCAACGATTTTATGATCCAATGTTTGGAAAAGTATTAATTGATGGCAAGGATGTAAAAAAATTAAATCTCGGGTGGATTAGAGAGCAGATCGGTGTTGTGGGTCAGGAACCGGTACTTTTCGATACAACTATTAGAGAAAACATCAGTTTAGGCTCAAATCAGGTGTCAATCAGTCAAAACGACATAAAATTTGCTGCAATTAAAGCCAATGCGGACGAGTTTATTAATAAATTACCGGAAAAGTATGAGACACATGTCGGAGATCGCGGCGCACAACTGTCTGGCGGTCAAAAGCAACGCATAGCTATCACCAGAGCTTTAATCAGAAATCCAAAGATTTTACTCTTAGATGAGGCGACTTCTGCTCTGGACGTACACAGCGAAGCAGTAGTACAAACAGCACTCGACAGAGCATCTGAAGGCAGGACTACTATTATAGTCGCACATCGATTGTCGACAATTATTAATTCCGATCGAATTATTTTCATTCAAAACGGAGAAGTCATGGAAGTGGGCTCTCATTCGGAGCTAATGGCCAGAAAAGGCTTGTATTATAATCTTGTTATTGCACAACAATCTCAGTCTAAAGAAGAAGACGATGTCAGAGGTATTATCGCAAAGAAAGAGAAGAAATTAAGTATTAAGCGAAAAACGAGTATTTATAGCGATACTGATTCTCAGATTAGTATAGAAGACGAAGAGTGCAGTGAACCCGAAGATGTACTGAAACACTTCTCACAAATGAGACTTTTAAGGATGTTATCAATGGATAAATACTATATAATAATTGGGTTGTTATGTTCTGCACTCTATGGACTGGTTGTTCCCGTTTATGCCTACATTTTCGGTGAGTTGGTGGAGACGTTCGCTCAAACCAATGACAGTGATGTCATTTGGAGCCATACCATCGAAAGTGCTCTTTATTTTATTGGGTTAGCGATTGTGGTCGCACTCACTTCTGTTATTCAAGTATTAAAAGCATAGTTAAGCACCACATTGTATAGTGAATGAGAAACTTTTTGGCCAGTGTTATAAAATATGAAAAAACCCAATAACTTGAGTTCATATTATATATTTATTATGTATTTTTACAATACTGGCCAAAAAGCTGCCTCACTCACTATCCGGTTGTGTTGAGCTATGATTAAAATATTTATAAACTTATAGAAATATTAGAAAATCTAGAAATTTTTGCACTTCAGATAACTGTGTTTGGAATCGCTGGCGAAAGATTGACAATGAGGTTAAGAAAGATGGCATTTGAGGCGATCTTAAAACAAGAGATCGCATGGTTTGACAGAAGTGAAAACAGTACCGGATCTCTATGTGCGAGACTTACTTCAGATGCGTCTAATGTTCAAGGAGTACGAGATACACATCTTTTTATATAAAAATATTTATGTACTAAACGTTCGTATATTAATCGTATATTTGTTAGGCTTCAGGTTCAAGAATGTCAGTGATATTGCAGGCGATTTCCACTTTTGTCGCGTCAGCAATATTGGGGTTTGTAATCAATTGGAGGTTAAGCCTATTTACGATTGCATTCGTGCCATTGATAGTGATCGGAACCACTATAGCGACCAAAATAGTAAGCGCGCAATTGTCCAGTGATAAAGAGGCGGATGAAAAAGCGACCAAAACCGCCACCGAAGCGATTGGCGGTATCCGAACAGTCGCGTCACTACATAAAGAAAATCATTTTCTGACCAAATATATTGAAATACTTGAATCAAAATTAAAGTATAATTGCACTAAAGAATAGCCTTTAAACCAACTGATAATCAATTTTTTGATTTTTATTAGACCCTCGAAAATAAAATGTCACCTGAAAGGGATAGCATTAGGATTTGGGCAAAGCATCCCATTCTTGTCATATGCGGCGGCTTTTCTTTACGGAGGAATTCTTATGTCTCAATCACAGCTCAAATCGGGCGACTTTTTCATGTGAGCTATTTTTCTGATTAAATTCAAATTCAATAAAAACTTTTTATTTATAGCATAATAGAGACAGTAATTTTCGGGGCATTGGGTATCGGCAATAGTGCTGTCTTCACCTCCGATTATCAAAAGGCTAAGATCGCGGCCGCAAATATTTTTAGACTAATCGATAGACAGCCACTCATTAATACAAACAGTAAATACCCGATAGAAATGCCCAATGAATGCAATGGTGTTATAGCTTTTCGTGGCGTTCACTTCACTTATCCGAACCGACCGGAGGCTAAAGTACTGAACGGACTTTCGTTCAAAGTATCCAAAGGAGAGACTGTGGCTCTGGTGGGGTCGAGTGGTTGCGGGAAATCAACATCTATTCAACTGATTGAGAAGTTTTATGATATGACAGACGGAAATATTGTCAGTAAATATAAACTTATATTTTAATATTTTGCTCAAAGTTTGACTCTTTTTTTGAATAAGTATTTGGATGATAAAAATATCAACTCATTAAGCACTCCATGGCTCAGATCTCAAATGGCTTTAGTATCTCAAGAACCGGTTCTTTTTAGTTATAGTATTCGTGATAACATTGCTTATGGTGATAACTCTAGATCTGTAGACATGCATGAGATCATTGAGGCCGCCATTAAAGCAAATATACACGAATTCATTAAAAACCTGCCCAATGGTTATGACACTAATGTAGGCAATAAAGGGACACAACTTTCAGGCGGTCAAAAGCAACGCATAGCTATTGCCAGAGCTTTGGTCAGAAACCCGCAAATTCTACTCTTAGATGAGGCCACTTCTGCTTTGGACACCGCTTCGGAAAAGGTTTTGCGTATTATTTTTTTGAGAGATAATTAATTTTGATTTTGTTTGAAATTACAGACAGTTCAGGACGCTCTCGACGAGGCCTCAAAAGGCAGAACTTGTTTAGTAATCGCACACAGATTGACAACTATTCAAAATGCGGACAAAATTATAGTTATGCAGAAAGGAGTGTCTGTAGAGGAAGGCAATCACGAAACACTGCTTGCACGTAAAGGCGCTTATTATAAGTTACATAATGTTCAGTCACAATAAAATTCATTTGAATTACTTTTTTCTGTCTCAAAGTTTCAAATTCTGTTAAATGTTTAAAAGCATAAAATTTATCAAATGTTTAATTAAAATTTCTACTGTTAGTACCCCGTTATAGTGAAACCCTGCTATATGTCTCCCTTATTTGTTAAATTATTATTATATTATTTACTGATATTATAATTGTTATTATTGTGCAACAAATAAATGCTTATTTCATATTAAGCTATTTTATAATAGTGAAGTGTAATTTACGTAAAATATTATTTGAGTGTAAATTACATGTAAGTTACTCGCAATTTACGCGTAAATTACGAAAATGGTGTAATTTAAAAAAATAATTCAATTTATTTTCAAAAAATATTGAAAAATCGATTAATTTTATGCCAAAGTCACTTCTATGTGATTATCAACACAATTAGCAATAGTTTCACAAATAATAGATTTAAAATTTTTAGATTGAATAAGTTTGAACAGTTCTTGAGAATTTAAAAGTGATACATAGTTTTTGTAATATTATTGCTAAATTCAAAATCTAGCATTCATTTACTTGTTTTTAACATTTGGTTCATTAATAGAATTATGAAAAATTCTTTAATTTTTCATTTTTTGAGAATATCCGTTGAAATTTTTCATTTTTATAAATTACACATAAATTGCGTTTGTTGTTTTGCCCTAATTCACGCGTAACTTATAAATTTAAGTGTAATTTATGCGTAATTTACGGGTGTAAATTACAAGTGTAACTTACACATAACACAACATTAAGTGTAAGTAAAACACACAGAACTAAAAAATAATTCAAAATGAGAATTAAAATGAATGTATCCGAATATATATGTAATTCATTTTTTATTTATTAGATAATAGTGCAAAGGGAAAGCAGGACAACAATATTAGACTGTTAAAAATAAAAATGAGAAAGAGCATAACTCATTTAATTTTATATGCATTATTCCCTCTCTCATTTATATTTTTAATAGAGGCTCCTCTTCTTGTATCGATTTCAAGTACCAAAAAACACAATACACTCGCTATCATATGCTGTGTAAATAATATTTATTCATATTTTTAACTGCATTTTCTGATTATAAAGTCTGAAGATATAATTTAAACACTAAACTATATGTGAATCACAAGAATTTCTATATTTAACTGATCAGCAATGCAACAAAGCTGAAAAATAGCCAGACCTATGTCAAGTATAAATAGTGCCAAGGTGTATTTCGTTTGAATTTTTTCAAATATTTTGTATGTTTTATTTAGTTTTATAATTTGTTTATCGAATTTGTTGTTTATTCGTTAATAAAATAACAAAATTTCGTTTTATTTGTTATTTGGAATATGAATATTATTTCATTAATATAACAAAGTATTGCTTTAAATGTCTGTTATAATGTACTACTACTGAACATATATAATACTTTTATCACACATTGAATTGACTTATGTTTCCGGACTATCACGAAACTCACTTAAGGATCGTTCGACATTACAATCGCCACTTAAAAGGCTTAAATAACAAAAAGAAATCTTACTTTTTATTGCATTTTTTAGTTAAGAAATTACTTAATAAAGAAAAATACAAAATACAAACCAAAACATTTGTGAAATGACGAAACATATAATAAAATGATGTCTGAAACATGATTTTATTTGTTTTACTCGTTTATTATTATAGTAAGTTATATTACAGTATAATTTATAAAATAATACTTTATTATATTATGTCTTATTATAAATAGCTTCAAAAGTACATGTGTACACTTTGTTGATATGATTAAACATAATATTATTATATATAATAAATAATCTTATCATAACTCAAATTAATAATGAAGTTAACAAATCGTCACTAAATGACGATTGTGAAGAGATGAAACCACTACGGTTGCCAGTTCTCCCGGATTGGCCGGGAGTCTCCTGGGTTCATATAAATTTTGTAAATTTCATAGCTTGGTTCCCCCTTTGATTTTTCTGGGAATTTTGAAAATTTAGAAAAATATGCCTTGGTCCCCCCTTTGATATTTTTACCTCTCGGAATTTTTCTCGTATTTATCCTGACCCAGCCTGGCAACCATAAAACCATGAGTGCCTATAAGCGTTGCCAACTCTTTGATGTGTAATTACTTAACTTTTTATTATACAGTCTGTCCCCGTTATAGGCAATTCGTCGGTACAACAAGAATGCGTTGCCTATAACCGAATTTGCTTATATCCGAACTTACGTTAACGGAAATTTTTAAGCAATACATTAGTAATACATTACTAAAAATAAATTTAAGTCATATAATTATTTATTTATATGATTTAAGTGTTAAAATCTATTGTCATAATTGTTTAACTCTAATTTATAATTAATTGTTGTACAGAAATATAATTTGTATGAAATTTGACAGCTTTTAAACTTCAATTGCTTATAAACTTCTATAGGATAAGCTATACGTGGAATCAATATAGTTGCTTATAACGGGGTATTGCTTATAAACGAGTTGCTTATATCCTCACTATTTAACATTATGGACCCATAGGAATGGCCGGTGCATAAGAAAGCAGTTGCTCACAACCGAAATTGCCTATATCAGGTTTGCCTATAACGGGGACAGACTGTATTTTATTTAACTTTAATCCATAAAAGGGATTACTCTATTCGAATATATGTATTCTTTAAACAAATTCAATTTTTGAGTCAAAAGACAATATTTATCGGTCAGAAAATCATAAACTCTGTTGAGATAATGAAATCTGAATAATTCAATTAGAAGTACAATAAAAGCTAAAGAATTGCCAATTATTAGAAAGAAAAAAACTCCTTTCATTTGTGTCATAGTTAATGCTCTGAATTGATAGACATTTGTGTCCACTTTAGTGTCAACGTCAGGTCCATAGCCTTTAGGTTTAAGTGATTTGCGAACGTGGTGTTCATAAACACCATTTTCTTGTAATCGAGTTATACTTTAATAGATTGAAACCTATAGTTAATTATAAACAAAAAATAAAATTCACCTAAACTTACACTAAATTTGTCTTTTTAACGAATTGGTGATCAGCTCGTTGTGTAAATACAAGAAAATAAGGTTTAGCTCCAGCCCCGGATTTGGAGATATGAAAATCAAATCCTTCCGACGCCATAGAACTGGAGACCTTTGAAACGTAATTGAATTTGTAATAATGTAATTGCATGTAATCTAAGCAGAGTATTGCGCGAAATTCTCCCGAATCTTTGACGATTAAGCCTCGACCAAAGTTAGGGTCAAATGAGGCCGCGAAAGGGTCAAAAATAATAGTTCTCTTTAGGAATTCCTTAGCCATTGGCGAATCAGATGATATAAATTCATCCATTTCTTGATATTGTGGCGCATAAATTGTAAACCTTTTCCAATAAGGTTTTGTGTATAAGTCATCCCATGAATCGATTTTATCGATAGATTGTGCTCTTACTAATATCTCATATATACGGCCAGAATATAACGACAATAATAGAACACTTACTAATAGCCAAATGCCTGCAATACCTCGAGAAATATTACCGGTTATTCTTCGAACTTCGGATAGTATTACAGCAGAGAATTC
>JAQGCH010003095.1:0-11221 GCA_034699485.1 Nanhermannia elegantula
CAACAAGCTTAAAGGTGAACACTTCAGATAAGTTGGTGCAAAAGCATATACAGCTCAAGAGATATAGTAAATAAAATATATAAATAGTCATACTTTCAAATACCAGTACATGTGAAACAAATCAACGTTAGAACAAAATAATGTATATGTGTATAAAAAATAACTAGAAGTTCAATGTGATTAACATTTTATCTCATGAATCAACTCAATTGCAAATACTCTAAAAGCTCTGTTTTTAAACATTTGTTGATCTATAAAATTGTTTGAATAGTTCCGTTTGATTCGCATAAAAAACTTTTGCTCAAGAATTAGTTCTTCTATTAATAGCATTTTCACGATTCAGAAAATGCTTTTAAGATTGCGGTTAAAACATATTGAGTTTGCATCTAAAACAGTTGCTTCTCTTGACGCCTATTAGCAGAGGTGTAAATCTGGTGTAAGTAAGCATTTGCGACACTATTATTAAATATTTTCGTGCTGTTAAAAAGCTTACCATTATTTTTGTCATTGACAACAATTATTGATTAATAGCCTGACGATTAAGAACAGTTAGATTTCAATTTAAGTCGGAGAGTAAAATATAATTCCAATTATTTTCTACTGAGATGGGATTTTCATTTCAATTTTTGTTTCTTTAGATTCAAGCGTATAATTTTTGAATCAATTTAATAGCTTTTCTGCTTGAGTTGACTACAAAAAAGATTTTAATTCAATTCCGAATAATTGAAAGGCAGCTCAAATCTAACTTTTAATATATCGATTCGTTTCATCAAAAGTTAACCTGTTTTTAAATAGATATAATTTATTGATCTTATCAACAAATTAAGATTTTAGTCATTAATTCATTTATAAGACTAAATAACATTTTATAATGCATTCAGTATTCAATTGGTGTAAATTTAAATGCTTTTTAGCGGTATTTAAGCATAAGTTTAAAAACTCATTACTTCAGATTATAAATTATATTTATTTTCTTAGTGAAAAGACTTATTTATAAATTGAAGAATTCCTCTAAGATTAAGATAAAATCTATTAAAGCTTAAACACCAGACTGTTAATTGAAGCTAATTTATTATTCTAGACTAATTCCAGAACTTGGTTTTAATTTGTTTAATCATTATTTTTACTGAAAGTTTGTGCAATAGTTCGTATCATACAGGGGTTGATCCCCGCAAAAAAATTTTGAAAGTAAAAAATTAGCATTTTTTGGCAGGAAAATGAGTTTTGAAAAAATTAACTCAGAAAAACCGGAGAGTTTTAACCCCCTCTTAGATTTTCAAGAAATCCTTAAATAAACCCCACCCCTAAGGTTCAAAACTTGCCCATTTATGATTCGTATACAGAAAAATTCCTCAACTATTGTTAAGATGTGCCTGTAATTCATTAGATAATTAGTTAATAATAACCTTTATTTAGCTAATAAAGCACAGTATATTATAAGTAGAGCTTGGTCTTTTCGGCGTATAGTGAGACTTAGTGTTAAAGTAAGATTTGAGGGGACAGTGTTCACCACAAATAATAATGAGTGATTGCCCGATGAACTCGTCTCGATTAAAAACATTTTGATATAGTTTTGACCCAATCTTTATCCACTGACATAAAAAATATAAATAATTTGAAAATTTTATTTCAATTTGGATAACATTAGGTTAACTCAGTGCCCGCAAAAACCTTACTTTAACACTAAATTACGCAATACGCCGAAAAGACCAAGCTCTAATTATAAGTAATTTAGAAAATAAGCATACATTATGATTTACGATTAGGCTATACTAAAGTATTAACACTTCCTTTTATGAAATGTCCAAACTTTAACTTTTGTATTCATGATTACTTCTCTTCTATTGATAAATGTTATGTTCAAAAAATCCCATTAAAAATCTAAGTTAAGTGAAAAGTCAATAAAGCATTCATAATATGTGTAATTTACTCCATTCATATTTTCCTATTGTAATATCTATACATATATTTCTAATATTAACTTACAAAAGAATACCACATTTGCTCACAAAATTCAAGCCTTATTATTAAGTTATAAACATATCTATATTCAAAATTTACTATTTTATTCTGTTTGCTTATCATTAATGAATGAGAAACATTATGCTGAATAAAATTGATAATAAGCATAAATGATATAGTTATTAGACTTCATTCAAATTGTATAACTATTTTCAAGAAATAAAAATTTTCTATTTTCAAGTTTTTAAAAAGTTATTAATTTTGATTAAGATCTGAATTTGAATTAATCAGAATAAATAATGTTTATAACGATTTTATGCATCCATAAAATGAGTTGATTTCATAAATTTACTTAAGAATAAATAAAATATTCAAATTTCAAATTTATAGCTCCCAAGAAAGTAAACCTTAAAAATTAGTTGACGAGTGATATGACTTATAGGTTTGTTGATGGTATCGATTGTTATATATTTGTGAAATAGAAGTTAGCTTTAACTTACTTGCAGACATGTATCTTTCATGACCAAAGGGTTGTTTAATCATATGAATCAGAAATACGCCATAAGAAAGTTGAAGTCCAAATGTGATGACATTACAAAACATGGCACAAACAACTACAACCCAACCCCAAGAACCTTCGGGATAATAATGTTGGCGAATAGTTGATGTTTTAAATTCAACTGAAGATGGAATTGTATTATTAGATTTTTGGTTATTTAGATGATGTCTCTGTGGAGATGTCGTTGAATTGATTGCCTTAGTTTGCGAGGAATTACTCAGTGTTTGTTTGGCTTCGTTTCGTTCATTTATTTTTGTTGAATTCCCTCTTTCTGTGAGATCTTCATCGATATAATCGTCAGTCTCAGCAAATCTGGTGCGAAATTGTGATGAAGTATTTTTCTCATTAGAAGAGAGGTGACTACCCTTTTCTATGACTGCATCCATTTGTTCTTTGTTTTTGGGCATCTCTTTATAATTATCTTTTATGTGGTATAATCGTTTTTCGCACTCTCTATTATTGCCTGTTCTTACATTTCGTTTATACCAATGTAGCTTTACATTAGATGTAATCTCGTGTTCTTTTCTTATATTTTTTTCAATTTTTGTCTAAACCATTTATATCGTCCATTAGATAGAAAATCAGTTGATTGTTATCATAAATATTCACTATTTCTTTTATCTGCAAACGATAAATAAGTTTATATCCTATAAAGCTTAGAAAGTCTGGGTTTAAGTCAGTTTTTTAAGAATTTATCAAATATTAAAGTCAATGGTGTGTCGGTTAATCAAATGTTAGTTAAAAAATATAAGAGGAATAGAGAGAGAATTTTTTAAGGATGAAGAATAAATTGAATAAAACTTTAGTCGGATTATAAATTTTGATCATAAAATCTTTGAATTGAGTTTAGGGTAAAGTTACTAAAACCTGATAAATAAAATTTATTGTCAGCAAAAAAGAAAATATTTTATTGGAATTGATTTCTAAGTTTGTCTTTGCTTCTTAAGAGTGTAAAAGTTCAATGAAATTACAGTAAAAGCTTGATATAACAAACACTCAAGGAGTAAAAATTTTTATATGTTATATCCGTTATATCAAGCTGTTTGTTAAATAAAATGAATTTTAGGTTATTCTCACAACTGAACTGGATTCCGGTTATGTTCCTTATATCCAAATTTTACTGTAATTTCATTCAATTTTTGAATTTTTTATGCAAATTTTGTAAGTTTTATACATTTAAATAGAAAAAATCAATATATGAAAACTCAATACATTATACGAATTAAAAGTTTGTATCTTAAGAATAGATTTCAAAATTTCTTATTTCCTATACAGTATTATTAATTTGAATAATTTGAATCATTTTCTAACTATATTTTAACAAAAAAAAAAAATTTTTGTTTATAACTTACTTTTGATGCGGATGAATAGGTTTAATAGCAAAAGATCTAGCAAACTCTGATATAAATTGTTAAACAGAGAGCATTTCTATCATCCGTTGAGCACTTAATCACTTACTTATTTAAGAAACAATTTGATTCAGTGTTTTGAGTAACAGATTCACATGGATTCACAAGAGTTACAACTTTGCCTATAGTTGGGCTGAAACAGAATGTTGTTCTTTACGTTTGCATAAAAGCAAAAAAGACTTGAAGCATAGCTTTCGCAACTGCTATCACATCTTTTTCTCGCTATTCTTCCTTTCTATTCATCCATCCTTACACGTTAGTAACTTATATAACTGGTGCCATCCTTTCGAAATAGGAAACGCTTCAAATCAAATAATAGCTCAGTATTCGGTTTTCAGCTATTTATCTGATAACATAATATTTTAATAATGGTCTTATAAAATGGGCTCAAATTATACAGTAGTACCCCGTTATAGTGAACCCCTTTATAGTAAATCCGAGATATAGTGAATCAAAATTTTGGTCAATTTTGGTTAACATTTGATTCAACTAATGTTAAAAATACCCCTTTATAGTGAAACCCCCTTATAGTAAATTAAAGTTAGTGGTCCCAAGCGATTCACTATAACGGGGTACTACTGTAATAGAAACACTTATTAATCATTCTATCAGAAAGAGATATCTATTTAAAATGGATTTATTTGAAATTCATAAGAATTAGTTTTTTGCCATTAGTTTCTTGAATACCTTAACCTGAATTCGCAAACAAAAAAAGATGAAATGAAACCATTATCACATTTGCATGCATTTCTTGCACTGTTAGACTTGTTTTGCTTCCTCACAAAAACATTTCAATTTGCAAGCTTATAGTTAAGAAATTACTTTTAGATAACAAACGTATTAATTAATGTTAATATCTATCTGTTTGAACATTTGTTGAAATTATTTTCAATGCTTTAATGATGTCTTTAAGCAATACTAATCGAAACAATCGTTTATAACTTACTGTATAACCAATTAATCTGATTAGCATTCACATTCATTATAATGATTTAGTTTAAAACATATTTTTTCAAAACCACAAAATTTTTCTGAACTTGTAAGCAATTAGAAGAGGGGTTAAACTTAATGTTCAAACCGATTGAACTCATTTATTGACTGCATGTTTAGTAGTAGAGCTTTCATACACTTCTACATAAATCTTAATACAAACTTCGGAATAAAATAATGAACTTGAAGATTGTGAAAACATTTAGCATAAAATTATATCTTATTATAGATTTAATGACAACTCAAAAATTGTTATTTCTAAAAAATAATTTATTATTTAAATAATTGTAAGCATGTAATAAGTAGGTTGTAGTAAATTCACAATTGAATACCTGAAGATAAAATGTGTGTAATTATGAAGTAATGCTTCGAGAAGTGAAAAATTTTTTTAAAAATTTTTTAATTAAACTGCATTAAGTTATTTTATTGCTTTATTAGATATTAGAGATTTCTATTGACAATAAGACCAGAATCTTATTGAATAAGACAACTAAAGTTACATCTTCTCTCAACTTAACGCCCATAAAATTTGAACAGATGTGACAGATCTCAAATCAATTGCTAAAACAATTGAAACCTAAGCTTAAACTTAAACCCAACATAAGCTTAAACCTTCACTTAAAAATTGAACGTACTCTTAAACGAAATATTTGTTTAATTTTAAAAGTAAATATAGATTTTTTTGCTAAAATTAAAGCACAAAGTAAATCAAGAAATTCATACCATTGACATAATTTAACTTTAATATAATTTGATTAACATTTATAAATGGAATTTCCATTTCAATAATAATTATTGAAATACATGCCATGCGATTGCATGTTCATAGCTTTTACTTCCATACTATTTTTATGTGGGATTTTCTATGAGAAAATTTTTTCTTATAATAAATTACAGAAAAGTCAGAGATTTAAATTCACTGATTTTATACATTATTCAAATCAGATTCAAATGAGATACAGTATAGCTCAATGAGCTCACAAGAAATAGCGATAAAAAATTATCATTTGATTAAAGAAATTTGTCAGAAATGAATTACAGTAGACTCTCGTTATAGTGAAGTCGGATATAGTGAATCTCCGGTTATAGTGAACAGGTTTAGACCATAAATTTGGTTCGCTATACCCTCTAATGTTATAGAGTTGACTCCCGATATAGTGAACTCTCGATATAGTGAACGGATTTCTCTTGCATTTGGTTATTCACTATAACGAGAGTCTACTGTACGATAATTAGCAAGAGATATGAAACCACTCATCAAAATTATATCGTAACATCAATAATTTAAAATTCAACTTCTTGCTCAGCTACTTATTAATATTCCACTTTATTAAACATGGATTAATGGACATCGTGTTAAAGCTTGCAAAGAAACAATATATTTTAGAGAGGATGTGAAACCAACCGTTTTTATAACAAGTTTTTGTGCAAAATGTGATAACTTTTGATCAATTTCTCGCATATAATAAAGTTAGAGTTATTCGCCACCGAAAAAATTCAATCATTTGCTTGTAGTTTAGTGTATGAGAAACTAACTTATATGTTAAATCCAAAAAATGTATTTCAACTCATTTTGTGCCACTCTTAACATTATATCCATATATACGTAGTAGAGAGTCTTCTTATGATTGCATTTTACATAAATATAAAATAATCCTAGAATTCAATCAATCATTTGTCACTCTATTCATATTTACGTTAAATCTCCAGAAATGAAATGTTTTTATTTGATTAAAAATAGACGAATATTATGCAAAATTATATTTAGTTTAAAGCGGCTTAAAGTATTAGAAACTCAAGTTTGCAATAATCTGGTAATAATAACTTTATTTTCAAGCTTCCTATGCATCCCTGCTATGCATGAGATCCTCAATTATTGGTCCCAATACAGTAAATCTTCGGTAAAACGAAGTGCTTCTTACAGTCACTTGAGTTTGGTTATAACGAGTTTTTACTCTATATTTAATTAAGTCTATAAAAAATAATAAAATTACATTAAATAAGTACTTGAATTGTTTAAAGTTTGATAATTTTATTTTATTCATACTTGTAATTCAATAAAACTTTCTTTCAAACACTTGTAACTGTTACAAATGATTTCTTTGATTGTAAATTGGATTTCAAGTCTTAAAACAAAAAATTTATTATGATTTCAAAATCAGATTTCATTTTATCAAAGATTTTGTTGTTTCGCAATTCTTGAGCACTGCAACACTCATAATAGATAAGTGCTCTCATTTACAGCATAAACATTTGTGTTGGTATTTCAAACAAAATATAGTAGTATTTTGTAAATTACGACTTTCAATGTTATGATATCTGATATGATTTCAGAAAATAAAATTCCACAAATAAAAAGCATAATAAAATTAAATTTTTAATCCTTAGAAGGAAAAATATATGTACACCGCATATAAATTTATTTTAAGTTTCAAATTATTTGAATGTTAGATAATCTAAAACTCTATTAAATTTATGAATAAGTACAAGAGTGGGCAATAAAGTCTGCGGTCTGGTCCACAAAAATTTTAAATACTTTAAAACATGTTAAAATGAACCAACATAACCAAAACTAAAATAACCTAACCAAATCTAACCTAGTTAAGCGTTAATCTAATAGTTTAAGTCATTTTAACTTAATTTTAAAGTGTAATAAATTTTTGTCGACAAAATGGCTGTAGAAAAAAGTATCCGCGACCCGCACCTAACACGCGACCCGCACCTAACATGGATAGAGAGGTGTTTCAATTGAAACCATTCTGATTTACATAATTTTTGTATCGTTTGGGCTGTCATTCAATTATATACATGTATAGGGTGATTGATAAGTTGGTATCAACTCATTTATACGCAGCATTATTGAAGCGCTTATTAAACAGAATACACTTTCGGTTTATTAAAATTATTTATTTATATTTAAGTATAGAGTGAAAACACATTTATTAAATATAACAAAAACCGAAAGCGTAATGCAAAGCACGCGCTCAATAATGCAGTCTATTTTCAAGACTATACCAACTTATCAATCACCCTATACTATTACCAGTGGCGAAGCCAGAAAATTTTGGTTGGGAGGGAGGGGGCATAAACATAAAAAAGTTTAATGATCAAAATAGGCTCGATAACCTCGAGCCTGAGCCTGGACTTCAGATTTTTAAAAAAAGATTAGTTTTAAACTGATTTTCTCTGGAAAAGCTTGTTATTCGGGATTTTTAGGGGAGTTTAAGTAATTTGTATTTATAAACTTTAGAAAGTAAAACAACTTATGATTTCATAGCATAGTGTCAAATTTTGTGAGAACCTTACAGGCTCAATAACCTGAGCCTAGAGCCTGACGAGCCTAGGCTCAAAAACCTCAGAGCCTGAGACTGAGCCTGTAGGCTACAAAATGCTATCTTGAGTGTATTTTGATCAATACTACAATTATACTCAATAGACGAGACGGAACTTACAGGGAATTTATTTTCATTGATTCTGTGAACGCATTATAATTGAAGCTCAAAAAGCCCAATGGTTTCACTGCTGCATATCATGACGGAAATTATTCATGAAAAGGCTATCCCTTGATGATAGGCTTTCAAGGCATTAGAGTTTGGTATTACGATTGCGAATCATATGTGTGGCCGCGTGTTGGCGATAATCCCAAAGGTTATGTCGGCGGATAATTTGGTGAAAATTTTATAACATCTGCGTTCTCGTGGCCTTCGGATAATCCGAATGACAAGTATTAGGTCTATTTGTTCAGAAATGAAAACCACTGCGTTCGACCCTGGATTTCAAAAAGTGATAAAGATTGCGACGAATGGCGGGATAATAGAGAGCTTTTTGGATGTAATAGAGGAGAAGGACAACCACAACCACCACATGAAGATGCTGAGGGTCAGAAAACAACAAAGAAATATTAGTTTCAAATCTCAAAGTTCGCCCTTATTTCTGATCTCTATTTATTTAATTTTAAATTTGTTATAATTTGAAGAATATTCTCCATTTAATTAACAATTTATTATTCTTTATTTTCTTCATTTATGAATAACTAAATCATTTATTCAAAACTATATTATCCAGAATTTTGTTTAATATTTTAATAAAGCGTTTTGAAAAGTTTTTTAATTCCTTATATCAATGGTTCAACAGTTTATACTCATTCAACATATTCTGAGTCAGTATCCAAACTAGAACTAGAATCTAAAATTAGTTCTCGAGAATAAATTCTTGAAAATTACATTTACCATAGACTCCCAATATAAAAATTTTAATCCGATGCCCCACACCTTAATATCTTTGCTTTCAGTTTAGGAATTTTATATTCCAATTATAGTTAGGATACTGATTGAGGAAATATAAAAAATATACTTATATTTATACTGGATTTTCAGCAGAAGGTTTTTGATACCACAGCCAATCTTTAACTACTGAATGTAAAGATCATAAGCTATAATGAAGTGCTATCACTAGTTGCCAAGTGATAGCACTATCTCTAATATTTTATTACTAGAAAAATAATTCATTACGTTTAAAAGTATCTCATGTTTAATGTAGTTTATCGTTGGCTTCCGACTAAGTGTTCAACTATTTGATTAAGTGATTCACTAAATATTAAATTACTTAAAACTGTTAAAAAACACCGATTATGTTAACCTCAAAGATATCTTATTTATCGTATTTAATTAATTGTGTAGCTCTTGAGCTAATTAGTGGTCAAACAAATGAAAGTGCATTTTATGAAAATAATACTCAAATCAATTTTACATCTAATCGATTGTTTGTAAAGTTGTACAACACTTCTGTATTAATGGATAGCAATGAAAATATAGTTGAGATCAATGAAAACAGCACTGGTTTGTCATTATAAATGAAAAACTGCTTTAGAATTATTGATTGTCTCAATTTCTTATCAATAGATATCCCATTCGTAAACAGACCAGTATGTGATAGCATTGCCTGCATTAATAACATTGCTATCTGTGAAGTAAATCAATGCATTGGAATAAGTCAGTGAATGTTCGGATAAACTTTATGTCAGTTTTGATATGAAAACTAAAATTAATTTTTTCGATTATTTATTATTCAGAAAGGATGAGAAAAATACATTATGTGGTGACATGTATTATAGTGGCCGGAATTATGTTATTAATGTTGACTACAATGTATGCATGTCGTAAGCAAAGTAAAAGGGCGTAAGTCATTACTTTACTATAACCATACTACAATAAAACCTGTCAAAGTTGGGCAAACAGTTAAGTCCTTTTTGCAAAATATATAAAGTAAAAAACAATTAATATTTTGCTAAAAGGACTTAACTGTTTGTCCAACTTTGACAGGTTTTGCTGTATAACAGTATTAAGTTTTGTAAATAAACTTTTAATTCTGTTTAAAGCGCTCAATGGCATAACGCTCATCACCGATGCGAAGAACATCTGATGGCTATAAGGATTTTGCAATCAGTAAATCGTAATATAGAAATGAATACTATTCATGAAACAATACCATTACAAAACTCAAATGAGAGCCCACCGCCTTATGAGAGCCAATACACACCTCCGCCTAACTACGAAGAAGCAACTTCTTATGTATTTAAACAAAACCTGAAATAAGCACAACTTTATTGCTCAACTTAGAGCTTGAGATCAACTAAAATAAGTCTATTCTTTAAAATAAGTTATGAATTATTTATAGTTGAACGCAATCATCATATTTTCGATACTTCGAGCTCTTTAATCAATTGATATCAGATTAATATAAAGCTCAAACTGTTTCAATCATTCACTTCATGTTAACATTCATATAAAAAACTAAACTTTTTTAATTTTATTAAAAATCCAAATATTTTATTTGCAAATAAAGAATAAAATTTTACATAAAATTCTTATAAACTATATAATAGATAAAACTATTGAGAATTTCTTGAGATGAATAATATGGATGACTATGTTTACCAATCAAGAATTTGAGGCTTAGACTCGGTCTCATTGGTTGCCCATTCGTTGTTCGATAAATTTGTGTTACCATCAGATGTTCCCCAATTCGAGTTGCCATCAGATGCTCCCCGACCACGACCTCCACGTCTGAAATGAGGTTTAGATTTTGTTTATAGTTTTAATTGAAATTAATAAAAAGCTATAATCCATACCCTCTGCCACCACCCTCTCTAGGCTTCGGGCATTCACGAGACATGTGTCCCTGCTCTCCACAATTAAAGCAAGATCTGCCGCCACCAGAACCACCTTTAGTACATTCACGAGACATATGACCCTCTTCGCCACATTTAAAGCAAGCTCTCGTTCCACCTCTTCCTCTACCA
>JAQGCH010003096.1:0-11219 GCA_034699485.1 Nanhermannia elegantula
CAATAGTATTAATCGTATTAATAGTGTTCACAACAGGAAACACAAAATCTTTTCTCATATTTGTGTTAAAACAGAAACACGTTTCAAGTGATGTCTCGATAGTTAAGCAATCAATAGTATTGTTGTGTTAATTCACTTACAATTCATTTATATTATATATAGAGATGAGCAGAGGTTTGAGTTCCTAAAAAGATTTCATATATTTTAAACATTGTAAACAATGTTTTCAATTTGCCCTCTTTTTGTAATATATGACAGAGTTTCAAGACTAGAACCAGGACAGCATATCTCAGGTTCTGAAACCTTAGAATCTCGAACCCGAACCTCTTTAAAATTTAGAACCCGAACCTGAGGTTCTGAGGTTCTGAGGTTCTGAGGTTCTGAGGTTCATTTGGCTTTTCTATAATTATAAAGCTATCGATAGTTCGCTTCTTTTGAAACTTAAAACTTATAAAAGTTGTGCAAAAAAATTAGTTGTAAATAAGCGTAAAATTAATTATTATATTCTTAATTAAACATTAATTTAATTTAAAAAATAATTAAATCTATAAATAAGAAAAACTATAAAATAAAAAAAACTAAAACTCAAAGTTCTTTAGAAATTATGGTTTCAGACCTCTTTGGTTTCAGAGAATGGATTTCTGCATTGCATTGCAATTCACTTATGAGGTCTTTGAAAACAATTATCACAAATTGCTTTCATTTGATACCTTACTTTATCGTAAACTTTTAATTACTATTAATTATAAAGTATTAATGTTAAAGAGCTTTGAGTTTCAGTTAATGTAAGAATTGACTCAAATATTGATTCATTGATTTGAATCCATTTTCTATAACGGGTCGAACATTTGTGATTCATTGGCTTAAACCCGAAAAAGAGCACTTTTTAACTGTAGCCCAACTACTGTTAGACTACTTTTTGCAATCCCTGTCTTAACCCTAACCACAACATTATTTATATTCATTGTGAAAATCATTTCCTTTTTGAGATCCGATCAAAACATAACAGAAAATAATTCATTTTTTAGTTATATCTATCAATAATAAAGTGATTTTTAAAATAATTATTAGATTTGAAATAAGTCTCATATTTAACAGAAATTGAATCAAAAATAAATTGTATTTAATTTGACGTCATTTTGATTAAAGTATAAAAACACTTAATTATAGAGTATTTAAAGTTGAGATAAAGTTATGTTTGAATGCAATAATTGATAACATATTTATGACAATTAAGACAAATATATTTTTGTAATTTGACGCAAACGGAAAACTAATTAAAAACCTTAAAAACCTGTTTTATGCGACTTATGATATGTTTGATTTCGACGTTTTAAGGAAAAGATGCATCAAATTTGAGTTCAAACAAACTTTTCATAAATAACTTCTCATTTCTGTGGAATTAAAAAACTTTTTAAAACAAATTAAATTTGATTTTGAATTGATTTGCAACTGAAAAGTGAACAAAAGTGAGAACTGAAAGAAATGGAGTCAATGGAAAGCCTAAACCCAAAAGTTGTCATATTATTAAGCGGTAAACGAAAATGTGGTAAAGATTTTGTTTCAGACATATTATTGAAAAGTTTGCCAAACATTTGTGTTTTTCGTATTTCGGGTCCTATTAAGAGACAGTTCGCAAAAGACCACGACTTAGACTTCGAGCACCTGTTAGACTCATCTGATTATAAAGAAAATTACAGACAAAGAATGGTGTTATGGAGTGAACACATAAGAGCCTCTGATCCCAACTTTTTTCTGAGACTAGCCATCGATGAATCGAACGCTAAAACGAAACCCATTTGGATGCTAACCGACGCGAGAAGACTTTGCGATGTCCTCTACTTCAGGACCGACTCATTTAAGTGCTCAAAATTAATAACTATAAGAATCTGTGCTTCAGAAGAGACTCGAACAAAGCGCGGGTGGACTTTCACTGAAGATATTGATGATAAAGAGACAGAGTGTGGACTCGACTCATATAAAGATTGGGATTTTGTTCTGCAAAACGATGGATCACAACATGATTTAATGGTTAAGTTGCAGCCAATCCTTGAGCTCATCGATCAGTCCATTAATTAATAGATGTTTTTATGGCTTAAAACGTTTGAAATGTTTGATTTGAACCTATATTTAAGACGAGTTAAAAATAATTATTGTTAAACAAACTTATATTCAATTGTATTGAATGGGTTTCAAATGTTAACTGATATTAAAATTATATGAGATATAAAAAATGTAATTTTATTTTTGATATTATTCATTAAATTGAATGAAATAAAATTTTATTATATTATTAGTGTTTATTAGAAACACATTTATATCTGTTTTACATTTAATTCTATTGAAAAGTATGTAAAATAAATTAAAGTTTGTTTGTTTAGGAGCATATGTATTGACAATTACTTCAGAAAATTGATGAATATCTGGGCGACCATGAGATGCATTTTATGCCACAAATAATAATTATGAATGGCTTTATGATTAAGCCATTCTCTAAAGCTTTTGTCATTTTGAAGTGTTATTTCATTACTAAACTGACACCACTATTATGTCAACTTTACAATAGAGCACATCATATAACAGAACATATAATCACTTATTAAATATGATTTGTACAAAACCTATAAAAAGACGATTGTTTGCCAAAAGTTGTTATATATTTCAAGTTTTATTGAGAGCTCACATATGTCTAATTCAGTGCGGATTTGAAAAAATCTTAGTGAAATGCTTATAAGATTTTTATTTTGTTTTTCAGTTATATTGTATTCTTATGTCAATTGTCGAACATATCTGGTGTCCAATTCGAGGCAATTACAGACTTCTTTGCGAGTCGTCAATGCGGGCGATACAATACAATTAAGAGATGGCTATTATTCGGGAAACTTTGTGGCCAACAGAATCGGCCGATCCAATGCTCCCATAAGATTAATTGGCTCTCAAAGAGCCATAATTTCAAATAATGGAGGCATTGGATTATATCTAACCGGTCAGTACTGGTGGTTCAGAGGCTTCACAGTCAGAAATTCGAGAAAAGGCATTGTATTACAAAACGCTAAAAATAATTTACTCGAAAGACTGATTGTAAGAGATACTGAAGAAGAAGGAATAGTCGTACGACAGGACAGCACAGATAATACTCTGCGAAATTGTTTCGTAACACGTAATGGACTTCGAACTCCAGATTTTGGATTTGGAATTTCGATTGGAAGTGACGATAGAAGTAGTTATAGAGGATATGTCGATAGAAGCGATCGAAACTCTATTGTGAATAACAGATTCCAAACGGGATCAGCAGCAGAAGCGATACATGTTTATGAAGGAACCTGTTGTGGGTCTATTAGAGAAAATTATTTCGATGGAAGACCACTTATATATACTAATAATAACAACAACAACGTTAACAACAACGTTAACAACAATAATAACTTCAATAATAACAACAATAACTTCAATAATAACAACAATAACTTCAATAATAACAACAATAACTTCAATAACTTCAATAGGTGTTGGGCTGTAATTAATGGCAACAGATATCGCATTGAGAGAAATGGTGGAAGAAATTCAGGATTAGATGGCTTTCAGGTGAATCATTATTTATTATTCCTTTCGACACAAAAATACAAATATTTAAAATCATTTTTGACAAAAAGGTACGAATGTCTCAAAGTTTCGATAGTTCTGGTTATGGTTCTAATGACTACTACAACTACAACGACGGATCAGGACAACTAACCAATAGACCCAGTAATGGTGCGGCGACACGTAATTTCGATGACTATGATTCTTACGATGATTCGTATGATATTGAGATTCAGGGCTGTAATAATGCTTTTAGAGGTAACAGATGTGAACTGAATACAAACGGGTTTTGTATTAGAATAATAAATGCTAATCGATGTCGTGTAATAGTTAATTCTGACAATACGGTAGTCGGTAGTGCAGCGGTGACCAACGTTGCCTTTACGAACCTGTAATTATTACGGTATCTTTCAATTCCAAATCAAACTTTCATTTGAGTTCTATTTTACTGTAGACCAAAAAAGTTTGAATAATTATTTGTAATAAAGATATGTTTATTTGCTTAATGTGTAGATTAATACACAAATTATAACTGACTATTAATGGAAAACTCTTAAAAATAACTAATGTTTCAAATCAACTAAATTAGGAGTCAGTGCAACAGAATAAACACCTTTTAAACTTGTTTTTAATTAATATTTATTTATATTTATAATTAAAGGAATAGAGACTGAATTATTTTAATAAAGATCTAATTTTTACATAAAATCTGAAGATATAATCGCTAATAATGTAAATTATAGTATAGTTTAATTAGACCTCAACTTAAGGTAATCATCAATAAATTGACTCAATTGAACACTATTTTAAAACAAATTCTTATATAAATTAGTAAAATATAAATTTTAAATAATTTGAAATATTTGATTGTCGTTTCATTGGTTTCATTGTTCTGTTAATAGTATAAGTTTAGTGAAAATGTATATAATAGAGTCTATCACAAGTTGGGAATAATATACAGCACAGTATAATCTCAAAAATGGATTCAACTATTGTATAACTTTATAACAGACAGCACTGGCAACAGCAGCAGTAACAGCACCTCCAATAATACCCCACTTTAGCCATGATTTCTTACTATTATTAATAGCAATACCTTTATCATTGACACCATTTTTATCCAATTCTAACATACGTTTGTATAGGTCTCGTTCAGTGACCAGTTCTTTCTTTCGTTTATTTATCAATTTTGATAATTCTTGAGCTATTATTTTGGATTCTGGATCAAAGCTGAGGGCTGTTCTCAATATCTCGATCGATTGGTCCAAATCTCCTTTTGATGCCAGTATTTTTCCTTTTCTGAACAGAGCCTTTACATTGTTTGGTTGGATCAGTAAAACAGAGTCAACTGACTTCAGCGCTCCTTCAAGTGCATCTATTTTCAATTGAGCGGCCGCTAAATTATTATAAGTTGTCGAACGAATTTCTATCAATTCATCCACTCTTTCAGTCAGGTCAGGAATCGATTCACCAGAAGAAGAGTTTCCTTTCATTTGTTGGTCAAAATGCTTTTTCAAATCATTCTCAGAATTGAGTTCTTCTTCTCGAGCGTCCAAATATTTTAATGCACTTTTATAGCACTGAATAGCAGTTGAATAGTCTTCTCTGCCGTACCAGAAATTTCCTCTTTCTTTCTTTCTGTTCCCTAAAATTGTTTATAACTATTAATTAGCTTTATATCAAAGTTTAAAATTCATTTTAAAATGTTTTCAAGTGTTTTGTTCAACACTTAAAGCAGTTATTGAAGGATAATAACAAAACAATAAATTGAATACCGATTCTGATTCTTTCGCCAATAGGTATAACCATATCCTCTTCGGGCCACTCGACTGACAGTAAATGGAGTTCGCAATCAAGTGTAGAATTCGGTGGTATTTGAGAGCCTTTTCCTAACTTTCCGTAAGCAAAACGTGGTTTAATGAGAATACGGGCCACTTCTGTCTGATCCATGAGAGGGATCACTAAATCGATGCCTTGTATAACATCGCTGTCGCCCAACACTATGTCAATGGATTCATAACATTCCGATTCTATAACTTCTTGCGATTCAAACAATTTGGTCAACAGTTTGATAACAACAATACACCCGCGTTCGGGTCGCGGTTTTCCGACTTGACCCGCATTTATGACCAACTTTTTGAGGTCTCCGTTGTCTAAGACGTCGAGCCAGCCATCGCTGTCCAACTCTTTCTCTTCTTTCTTGTCTTCAATTATAATCTTTTTGTTTTTGAATGACTGGTCACTGGTCTGAGTCATCATGTCTTCCAATGGAGGCATATCTTCCATGTCTTCACTCTCGCTTTCATCTGATTTATGATCATTTGTCTCTTCATTTAGTGATAGTTTAGAAATATTGCAAATATTTTCATCACTTTTTTCTGAACTCATTTTATTACAAAAATTTGTTTTTAATTTTTAGTTAAAAAATATTTAAAAATTTGAATGTCATTTAATTGACATTAAATGCTTTCAAAAATAAGGAAAATTTAATTAAAATTAATTACTTTTATATGAAAACTACTCATTATTTTTGATATAAAACGTAAAAAATGACAATTTTTAAAATAAATTTATAATTGAGTACATATTGTGCGCCCTCTCGTATGCGTTCACATATCTATTCATATTTTAAAAGTTTAAAAGTTTTTTATTCAAAAGTTTTATTTGCAATTAATGTGAAACTCATTTAATTAAAGTATTAAAAAATAATTAACTATTAAATGAGTGTACGATCTGTTCTGTTTAATAATCAAATCTTTTGAATATCAAGAAATTCTGATTCTTATGTTATATTCAGATATCTATTTGATTAAAATAATTCAAACAAAAATCATAAGATTCTTGTTAAGTATTTTCTTTTTTATGAAACAACAACAAAAACTATTCGTAAAATTTCTAATTTATTACAAATATTACAATTTATTACATAATATTAACATAAAATCTATTTAAGTGTAACATTGACTCTATGCCAGGCATTATTGACAACTCCTCTTAGATTCCAAATGTGTTGAACATTATCTGGCTGTGAATTATATGAAGAATCAGTTGCCTTACAAATCAATTCAATTGTCTGCCCTGATTTCCATTCATCCAATATCGCTATTTTCGCCTATTTTTTGAACATAATTTCAAAAATCAGAGATTTGCAAACATTGCTCTTAATATTGAAAAGAGTTAGTATTGTCATTCATTTCAGTTAAAGTTTAGTTCACTTTTTCAACTTTGAACATAAAGTTAGTGTTGTGTTGTTTGGGTCACAACTTTCTATTGAATTTCAACTCTTGAGAAACAAACATTACATAAAATAGAGTCCTTTAACAGATCTATTATTTTGTTATTTAGCCATTTCATTAAAACTGAGCAAAGATTAAGAAAACTAAACAATAGCTAACAATACCTCCCATAATGACCAAGAATAAGTTCTATTAATAGGAGTGTCTTCTTGTTGCAAATCAGCTGTAATCCAAGTCTTTCCCTTATCTGCTGAAACATCAACTCTGATTATTTTTCTTCCGCCTCCACTCCACGCATAACCGCGTAATTTAATGAATTGGTTGGCCTTTAAATTGACTGTTTGTCCTTCAATTGGATCACAAATGGTTGACTGCACAGGAAGTTCTTGAATAGACGGCGCGCTCTCGAAGTCAACATTATTCCAGTCGACATTCGGTGAAAAACTTTTATAATCTTTTCTTTGCCAATGACTATGACTTTCTTCATGACTCAGAACAATCCGTGATAACCACTTGACATTACGCGCGCCTACAATTCCAGGAGCGATCAGTCGTAGAGGGAATCCATGGTCCAAAGGAATGTCCTGACCATTCATTTCGTAAGCAATCAAAAAGTCAGAGTTCGAATTGAGAGCCTTTAACATAAATACAGACTTAAACCAAAGCTCAGTAAATAATTAAATTGAGAATCTTTTGCATACAGTGTTTGCCTCAACGCTCGCGCCGTAAGGATTCGAAGAAACATCAAAGTCTAGTCCTTCGAATAGGACGTGTTTTATGTTCTTATCGTTAAAATCTAATCCGCAATATTTGAGGACATCTACTAATCGGGCGCCACTCCATTGCGCGTTACTAATGGCCGCCGAACCCCACGACAGTCCTTTCACTTCTTTTATCTATTTTTCATTTAGAGATAAAATAAATGATAATATTAAATAAATTAATAAAACAAATACTTTATTCATTTCTGATCTTCTATTTCCAGCGCATTGAATGGTTGCTGTTATGGTATGTTTTGGAAACTTTGTTTTGATTTCCTGTAGAGTTAGAGTTTTTGCTTCTTTTAATCCAAAGCCTTCGATATCAAGAACATAAGAGTTAACATCTATTTGAGGCACTGGTAAATGATTTCTAATGAAAAATAAGTCACTGAAAAATTGAAGAATAATTTTTTTTTTCAGTAAATTTAATTTTAGCAAAAATACAATTCACTTGAAAAATAAATTATTTCTCAAATTAAAATGTCTAACATTTTGAGTAAACTATTAGTTTTTAAATCATTTGTCATACTTTGGTGTCAAAAATTGTTCGGTCAGTACCTCAAGGGGTGGCTCAGCGTTGAACGGCTTTTATAATCAAATTTTAAATTTAGTTTCAATTGTAATAAATTTCTAATAAATCATAAATTGTTATACTTTTTGAGATCGTGTTTTGAGCGCCGGATGCCTTATTGGTTCGTTTGTATAGAAGGGGTCATCACTGGCTTGTGTTATGTTTTCTCTGTCCTCAAGAGCTAAGTTTCCGATTCTGTACTTCTCTAATAGACTCAAAACCTGTTCAGTTTTGTGAACACTGAATAACAGCCAAAACGGCTCTAAAAATATACAAATTTTTATTCATAGAAAACATTTGAAAACATATGATATTCTGTACCGAGAGAACCTCCCGAAGCCATCAGTATTTTGTCTCCTCCGGGATGTAGAGCAACAAAGTCAGTGATATCATAGACACCACTTCTGAACGAACACCAAATCCTTTTTGACATTTGATTGTGTTCTGAGACCTCTCTTGAGGAGTAAGTCTTGAGTCCATTGACTTGTGCACCAAATTGTTGCAAATCTTTCTCATTGTCTGTGTCTGTCATTTGTTTGGCAACGATTACACTCTTATTAGAGTTGAACCAAAACATTGCAATCGAACCAATCGTTGCCATTAAACCAGTTTTTACTAATAATTTGTAATCAATTCCATAGAAATCATGTTTTTGTTTGTTTTGATTCCATTCGTATTTAAAACAATTAAATTGTTTGCCATTTAATTGTCTTTTATTTATATTTATTGTATTATTAGATGAAAGACAACAAACAATTCTCGAGCCCAACAGTTTTGAAATAAATCTCGATTTAATCATAATTTAAATTAATATAAAGTTATTCTAATCTTTATTTAGCATTTGTTTGCCTTCAAAACAAATAACAATTTCGTAAAATGTGTTAACTGTATACGTAAATGAATTGTAAATAATATGTTCTATTCTTTCAAATTAATTGATTGCAAAACAGACAATCATTTATTTCTTAACTTTTTAATAAGTTGTTCAGAAATATAGTATAACATAGACTTATCTGCTCTATAAATATAACACTATATTGAATCTCAAAAACCGTTCGCTTCTATAGATATGGCTCAAAACTAATCCTTAATAAGATCTGATTTTTTTCTCATAAAGTTTAAGATTGAAAATAAGCTAAACTTGACATACAATTTAGGCAATACTTAGGTTAACATTTTCTCAGAAATTATATGACATTTGCTTTGATTTATCATTTGTGCAAACATTAAATGCATTGTTGTTAAGAGTGATAATTAAGATCCGGAATAATGCATATTTGCATATAATGCATATTTTGCATATTTTTGTCCTTTTTTTGCTTGCATATGCATATATGTGCATATTTCGTACAATTTTCTGAAAAATAAGCTTTTCTATTGAGAATTTAGTTTGCATTGTTGCTACAAATTCCTAGAAATGATAATATAAAAATTTAATTTTCAAACTTTCTTCTCCAACACCTGTTATACATTGACAAAGTTGGAAATAATTTGGAACTGAGAGATATTTTGTGTTTTAAATATGTCACTCAATTCATGTGATACTTAGACAAGTTGTTCCCGTTATAATTCACTATTACCTCAACGAGAAGCTTATAAATTTGATAATATTATGATGAGTTTGATAATTATCTATAATAATTTACTTTAAATTGGATTATTTTTAACAATATTTACTCGTTTATTACTTTATTTTCTAATAAATTTACATTTTTCACGTGCATATAATAGCTATAATTTGTGCATATTTGTGCATATTTGTGCAATCTTAGTGATAATTGTTTAGAACAGTTTAAAACAAAAGTTCATTATTTAGTGTAAGACTTAAAACAAAGACTAATGGTCAAAGCCCATAAAGGCTCGCCTACAAAGAGTACCCATCGAGTGTGATATATCATTTGAAAGATCTCATCGAGTACTACAACTTTTCCTCTTAGACCAACTTGATCCGACCCCGGAGTAAGGCGCCAGAGTGCGAAGAAGTCACAATTGAAAATACATTATATATAAATACATACAGAACTACATAATGTATTTTCAATGGTGACTTCTTTGCACTCTGATGCCTTATTCCGAGGTCGGATCAAGTTGGTCTAAGAGGAAAAGTTGTAGTACTCGATGAGATCTTTCCAATGATATATCACTCTATAGGTACCTTTGTAGGCGAGCCCTTATGGGCTTTAACCATTACTCTTTTCAGTTTTATTATTAATCAAATAATTGTTTCTAAAATATGAATTGTAATAAATTGCCTGAAAATGATTATAAGAAAAGCAAAATCTTTGAAAAAGTGAATAGAGTTCTGACACTAAATATATAGAAAATAATGACAAATGAGAGAAATGTTATCAAACGATTAGAATTGAACCAATATTTGAAAGCATTGACTCAAGCGTTTGCTTTTTTTCATATTTTATAAATGGGTTCAAACAAGTTATAACTTATTTAATTGAAATGTTTCTATTTTTTTGTTTAGTCTAAAATTAAGATAAAGTGATGTCTTCTAATTAAAAGTCATTACAATATCTTATATTTTATATATTATACCATCAGTAAGTATAAAATAGATTTACTTAAGTATAAATAAATTTAAGTATAAAATGTCTTAAAACTCTTGTTCCCACTTTTGCTCTCTGCTCGAGATTTTTACAGACATTTTAAATGAGTTTTTGCGGCACTAAATATAATCAGAGTTTTAAAGAGTTATCATTTAATTTCACTTCAAGTGAGAAAATACTGAAAATCAGCTGAAAATATTGAATATTATAAAAGTAAAAATATCACAAATATCTAATAAAATTCAAATCATGAACTCATTTATAGCTTTTGTATTGGAAAAGATGCACATAATTTGCTTTAATCCATGCCTTAATCCAATGTAAAGAAGAAAATAATTCTTTAAATTTACGTCAAATATATCCATAATTTCTGATTTTATTAAATTTAAACTTATTTTCAGACTTTTAAACCCACTTAAACATTATCATTAATCCAATGACAGCGCGTTGAAAGGGCTTATGATTTTTTTTACTGTTATTATAAAGAGGTGTAAAGCTATAACATTTTACA
>JAQGCH010003097.1:0-11217 GCA_034699485.1 Nanhermannia elegantula
GTTTTTACTCAATGAGAATGGCGTCGAATGAGTCCAATGAAAAGTACGACAATTGTTTGGATGACATTAACACTGATTATAAGGCTCTTTATAAAGAACTAATTCAAAAAATAGATTCACATAAAGCGAAAAATATCAGTAAATCATTAGTCAAACAGTGGATTCACAAATTTGATGATCAATTGTCTGACAAAATAGTATTTCATTCAAATCGAAACAAAATCAATAGAAATCACATCAAATATATGGGAAACAAGTGTTCGGTGTCCTCAACAAAAGTGAGCGAAGACTTATTCACCACTGATTTGTCGCCCATTAAGAAAGTGCTTAATCATAACGTAGACAATGACAGTGAAAGTGATACCAATAGTATTGGACAACAAATTAATGAATCAATAAATGAGGAAACGGTTGAGAACACGGAGAAGACCGCTCTTAATAATGATGTCAATCATGTGATTCTTAGTAATAATAATACTGAACCACAAAATATTGAGATCGAAAGCGATAGCATTGAAATTGTGGAAAATATCGATAATAATATGGATTACATTGACTTCATTACAGACGATAATGAAGACAATGATTGTCATCATAATCAAGACAATCAACACGTGAATCAAACAAATTATGATAACAATAGTGTTAATGAACGTGAAAAGAATACCAACAATGATGTGAACGATGAAGACATTGATTGCAATGAAAGTGATGTTGAAAACGATGACAATTGTGAATCGGACGCCATTGAAACAGAAGAAATGTGTAAACTCAAAGACAGTGTAACACAAAATTGTGAAAACAATGAAAACTCTGTGGACAACAATATAGACACTTATGAGGAAGAAGTCTCGCAAACCAGTGATCACGAAATGCCTGTCAACTCAAACTTAGCACAAAATTCTAATACTAATGGTTTGGATAAAAGTGATTCTGAAAACGAAGAACAAAACGAGAGATATCTTCGAACGCGAGAAGCTTTGAATAGCAATAAGACGTCATCGAACTCTTCAGACGTTGAATTCGACGACTTATCAGATTCTCCGCCATCGAACTCAACCGATGACGACGAGGACTACACTATGGATAACGAGAAGCCCAGCAGAACTACTAATCGTTTGTCCAAATATGAGAGGGTTCTAAATGATAAGCGATTAAAACTAAATACTTGTGTGAATTTAGTTCAATTGAGCGAAGACTTGATTGAAGAGGCATTTGATCGCTCTTCAGATGTTTCCAATAGTATTGATCAAATAGAAAATAGAGTTTTTGATTGTTTGCGCTCTAAAGGGGTTATATTTTATAGAAAATTAGCTCAAACTAAAGCTCACCCTAAAGAGAATGACGACAGTGAGGACCAAGAGTTCAAGCGCTTGTGTCGTATCCCAAAGTTAAATATCGCTAAAAAAAGAAAGAATAGAAACATTAGTGTTAGGAATAGTGATGAAAACAAAGTTGTGAAGAGTGAGGAAAGTGATAATGAAAAGCAAACTAATAATAAACCTAAAAAATTAAAAAAGACTTCTTCTGGTGGTGAAACTGATAATGACTTGGACTCTGATTGTGTCTCTTCTAATCATATTTCTAATGATATTAACCCATTGAAAATGAGTGATCGAAATAAAACTGTTGATATTTTTGATTCTGATGTCAGTAGTGATGAAGAAAAAGACAAAAAGAAAGTTAAAGATGAGCTCAAGAAAGAACTCAAGATTAAGAAGAAAGAGTCCACAAAATCTAGTAATGAAAATAGTGATAATGAGGTTAACAATAAAGTGATTTGCAATGAAAATCTAAGAAATATCGACAAAGTTTTGAAACAAGCCAATAGTGTTCTAAAAGATGAGAAGAAAGAGAGTAAACCTGTTATAGATATTGACAGTAATAGTGAGGACGAAATCATAGCTAATAAGAAGAGAAAACGTCGTGTTTCTGATGATTCCTATTGTGAAGAAGAAAAAGTATCTGAAGAAGAAGAAAGCGATTCTTCTGTTGTAGAGTCGAGTGGAATGGATCCGTCAGCGCCTGACACCGACTCTAATTCTGATGCAAAGTCTAAACGTAAAAATAAGAAGTCTCCTAAACGAAAGACTGACAAAAAGAAAAAGCATAGGAAACGAGTTGTGAGAAAATTATTTTTAAATATTTATTTAACTTTATTTTAATTAAACGCAATTTGAGTTCAATTTTTTGTAGTATTTTTTAATTAAAAAAACGTTTTCATCACCACTCCCCTAATGAGAGAGAGAGAGAGAGATCTGACTGAAGCCCATGTTGAAAACCAATGAGATTTTTACAGCTGAAGCCTGTGTCGGCGTAGGCGAACGCTAAGGGCCATTAGGGTTCGAACTCAGATTCGAGAGCGAAGCGATAACTCATTGAGCTAATCTTGACCCCCCATCGCTTTTTTAAAAATTTATTTAAGTTTTGTTTTAAAGTTTAAATTTAAATGACAGGTAACTCAAAACTCATCCGATGACGACGAGGACGACGTCAAGATATTGTCGGGAGACGACAGCGATTCGCCCAACAAAAGTAGAAAACATATTAAGAAAATAATATCTGACAAAAAGTTGAAAGTAAGTCAATTAATAAGCTATTCGTTAATTAAACTAATTTATAACCAATTCAATGATAATAACTGTACATAAGTATGACATGAATCCAAATACTTAAAAGATAAGGTCGTTTTGCATGTACTATAGATTTGAGTAATCTTTTGTCTATTTTCCGGAAACTTTTTTGCATTTAAACAATGACTTCTATTTGAAAAATTATTTAAATTTTGATTTTTTATATTTTCTTAATTAAAAACTCTGTTTGAATGCTAACAAAAACTTCAGGAACGGGTTAAGTTTCTCGACACTGCCTTAAATTGATTTTTTGTTTTGCTCTGTTTTTTCTTATACTTCTACTCTTTATTTAATAATTAATTTTTATGCTATAAATAAAATATCTGTTGAGATATAATAATAAATAAATAAATTTAAAACTCCTATAATGATAGCAACAAACAAAAGACGCGGCAGAGGCTGAACGCGATAGGCGTAAGAGAATTTTGGAAAAGCAAAAAGATTACAATGAATTGTATAAAACAAGATCTGTTAAGTCAACTGAATTGAAAGAAGTGATTCTCGAATTTGATAAAAAGACTAAGAAAGTGATTGCAGAAGTAGATCAAACACTCGTCAAATTTTTGAAACCACATCAAGTGGATGGCATCAAATTCATGTACGACTGTACTATTGAGACTTTAGACCAATTGGAGGGCTCTCATGGATCGGGTTGTATTCTCGCACACTCTATGGGTTTGGGGAAAACATTACAAGTGATCACTTTCTTACATACTATACTTTCGCATAAAAAAATTAATGAACACATTAAGACTGCATTAGTTATATGTCCTGTAAATACGATCAGAAACTGGTCCAATGAGTTTAGGATTTGGTTAAATGATAACGATTTGGATAATATATTAGTGTTTGAAATGAATGACGCGAAGACTATGCCTCAAAGGGGAGAACTCTTGAGATTGTGGCACAAAAGAGGGGGTGTGTTGATAATGGGTTTGACTTTGTACTCATCTATGGTTCAGGGAGGGAGAGGTAAAAAACCCCCCAAATCAGTTCGCGAAGCCATCGAGAAGTGTCTATTAGATCCGGGACCTGATATAGTGATTTGTGATGAGGGACACCTTCTCAAGAATGAAAAGACTGCTTATAATAAAGCGGTCTCTAAACTACGCACTCTTCGACGTGTTGTCCTTACGGGTACTCCTCTCCAGAACAATCTCATTGAATATCACGTTATGGTTCACTTCGTAAAACCTAATCTTCTGGGAACCAAAAAAGAGTTCATTAATAGGTTTGTAAATCCAATAACAAACGGACAACACGTGGACTCGACTGACTATGACGTGAAGATTATGAAAAAGAGAGTTCATATTTTGCATACTTTATTGAATGGTTGTGTTCACAGATGTGATTATAGTGTTTTAGTTCCTTATCTTCAGACCAAACATGAATACGTCTTAAGTGTCAAACTGTCTGATACTCAGATTGATTTGTATTCTTACTATTTGTCTAATTTAACTGATAAACAAAGGTTTAGTCTATTGGCTGATTACGGAGTGTTAAGACTCGTTTGGAATCATCCGACACTTCTCTTTGAACAGCACCAAAGAAAGTTAGAGAAAGAAGCAAACGATGACTCCATGGAAGAGTTTATTGATGATGACGACGATGTCGACACTCCAGTCAGCGGTGATTCTGATATTGAATGTGTTGATGACAACAAAGCGAGTACTTCAAGACCTAAGAGACGCATAAGAACACGATATGGTAAACCAGATACTGATGAAGAACAAGAAGAGGAAAAGTCAACTCTGAACGGAAATGAGGCCAAAGATAACGAAGAGATTAACAAAGCCTGGTTTTCAAAGTATATGAAGAAAGAAGAATCAAATCGAATTGAATTGAGCGGAAAATTCATTTTGTTATTCTCTATTCTGGAAGAATGTGAGAAATTGGGCGATAAAATACTTCTCTTCACTCAAAGCTTAGATACTTTAGATCTCGTCGAAGAAATGCTGCGAATTAAGTCACAAGAAGCCCAACAGAAAGAAAAAGTGATTCCAGAAATTGATTTGGAGTCGAGTTATGTCAATGATTTGACAAATATATGGGTCAAGAATGTCGACTATTTTAGAATCGATGGCTCCACATGTTCTGATTATAGGAAGGCATGGATTGATATTTTTAATGATGAGGCCAATTTTCGCGCACGTCTTTTCCTATTGTCCACCAAAGCAGGCGGTCTCGGAATCAATTTGGTCGGTGCCAACCGTTGCATTATATTCGACGCCTCTTGGAATCCGACTCATGACGTTCAGGCGATATTCCGTATATTCAGATTCGGTCAGAAGAAACCGGTTTATGTGTATAGGTTTGTAGCGCAGGGAACTATGGAGGAGAAGATATATGAGCGACAAATCATTAAACAATCGCTCTCTTGTCGTGTTATTGATGAACAACAAATTCAGCGCCACTTCAAGGCATCCGAATTGTCAGAACTCTATGTCTTCACTCCTGACAAAAACACAGAGCGTCCGACACCTGTTCTGCCAAAGGATCGATTACTCGCAGAATTACTGATGAAACACAAGGACTATATCGTTAACTATCACGAACACGACTCTCTCCTCGAAAATAAACCCGAAGAAGAAATGACAGAAGATGAAAAGAAAACTGCGTGGGATGAGTACGAGCAGGAAAAAGATGGAGTTTTCCTCAGAGAACAACAGGAACAACAAATGAGACGACAACAAGAGCTACTTCGTCAACAACAATATGCTCAACAACAGCAATACCAACAACAACAACAATATGCGCAACAAATCTATCAACAATATCAACAACAGTTTTTGGCCTCTAATAGCGGCTCTGATTTTCAAAATTTGTTGCAAAACCAAATCTATCACAATATCATGAAATCACAGGCGAATATTCGAAGACAACAACAACAGCTTTATAGACAAGCACAACAGCAACAAGAACAACCACCACCACAACCAGTAGTTAATGGTTTGCCCGGTTATGATGTTATGACTATTGAAGATATTGCAAAATATGTGAAAGGTCTCAATAATACGATAGAACCGCAATTACTGGTTGAACGTATTTTTACTATAATTAACTCAGGTCTGGGCACCTGTCAGAAGGAAATGCAGTCAATCAAATTGGAGGTCTGTCTGCAGCCCCTATTATTTGAATTTAATATTAGAGAATCGTTTAATATAAAAGTAATGCAATTAATTTAATTTATTATTAATTTCAGATGAATTCAAAACCTAGTGATCAACTCTTGGCTACAAAGTATCAAAAAGTAGCCAAAGAAGTCTATAATTTGAATTTGCAGCTAAACAGAGCGAACGTAATATATTTTTAACTTAAATTTAATGCTCATTACATTTGACTAATAATTGCATTTTTAATCAACTTATAGAATATGTTTAAGGCGAATACTAGCGTGCGTTCGGGCCCAAACATTTTAAGGCAAAACGCATTTCATTCTCAGCCAACAGTTATAGAACCTGAAGAGATGACTCACGAGCAAAGCTCTACTAATTCTAAACCTTCCAGTGTTCTGATAGAAGAAGTCGACTAATCATCACATTTGTTC
This sequence comes from Nanhermannia elegantula, assembly GCA_034699485.1. NCBI lineage: Eukaryota > Metazoa > Arthropoda > Arachnida > Sarcoptiformes > Nanhermanniidae > Nanhermannia > Nanhermannia elegantula. The sequence continues at coordinate 6,181 of JAQGCH010003097.1, forward strand.
AAAGTTCAAAACAAAATTTTATTCTTTATTTTTGTTGTGATCTCTATTTTAGCACATCTTTCAACTGAAACGCGAGCGCAATATCGAGAGCATGTGCTGTAAAGTGCGTGAAGTAATTCTTGTGTCTCTTTTATACAAAACTTATTTTGAAAGTCGTTTTCTTTTCATTAACATATAGGCGCACACTTGTATCTAAAGCTTAGTTCATATTTAATACTAGCATTAAATTTGTATAAAAAATACTTTTAGTTTTAATCATTTTTTACTTAAATGTAAACAAATGGAAATATTTCTGGATTGCAATTAATTAGAGGTTAGTAATTAAATAATTGGTAGTCTTTCTCTTTAATATACTTATGGTATATCTTAATGTAATGAATGTCAAGTTTCTCAAACATTATTTGATGTGATTTTGAAAATTATATTAAAAATATGTAGACTATTATCAACTATCGAATAAATTTATTAGTCATATATCTATTCAAAATTATTTACTTTTAATAAACTTTTATTTTAAACTTTAAAGTAATGCAGAGCGTAAGCTCATTTTATGCGAGCTTCAGCTTAATCTTTGAGTTTATGTCAATTTTTTTCTTTAAAGCATATTTTTATTCAAACATAACATCAATTAGAACAGCAATCATTTATATGACATTAAAAATTTCACTTTATTTTAATCTAATTTGAAGGCTATTTATTTCCCTAAAAAGTTTAATGTTTATCTGGTTCTTAAATTCTGTGAAAAGTTTGTTTTTAACTGGTTTTAGTTAAAAGAGAAGCTCACTTAAGCTCACTGCTGTGAGCTTGAGCTGAGCTTCCATAACATCTTACTGAGCTTGAGCTGGGATAAGCTCAGCTCGAGCTTGTCTTGCTCTACTACTTTAAAACTATTTAATTGATAATCAGTTAAGGTTAAAGCTAATAAAAGATTCCAATGATATTAAACTATTTTAAACTCAATTAAACATTTACTATATTAGTTAATAAGCAATTTATGCTTTTTTGAGCTCAAATTTCCCAATTTTTATACAGTAATAATGAGGTTTAAGAAACTTAATGACAAACTTATATAAACAAAATATTTATTAGTTAAAGAATAATTTTCGAGTTATACTGCAGTCCTTTCTCTTTACTCATCTTTAGGGCTGTCAAAAATGGGTTTCATTTTGGCTGAGAAAACAATTGTCTCATAATTGAAGGGTTTGACTCGTATTTTTAGTAGTGTAACACCTTCTACACAAACTTTAAAAGTCTTTTTTCGGTTGTCTTTTAATAAAAGTTCTCCTATTCTTAACTCATGATTATGTCAGTAAATTTGTTAATACAAAAAAACATTTATCTTTTATATTAAAACGAATACATTTTTGTGATATTGTAATTCTGTTCTGCCATTACGTTAATCAGTGCAATCACAATAATAATTAATTTCATAATAATATTAATAAAGTTAAACAGAAAGTTAACAAACGGTTTCTATTCTTGATATTCAAAGATAGAGTACTTAATTATAATCAGATAAGATTTCTCTTATTGCACATTGCAATGAAAATTTTGCTAAATTGAGTACTTTTTACAGTATCTTACGATAATTGAAAAATAGTTGGTTCTGTTGTAATGTCTGAATTAACTGAAACAGAAACATTCGTCAGCGTATTCTTGAGCCGAAGAATTTTGTTTCTCTCGTCTAAAAGTTGCTCTATTTTCTAAAATTTTAAAATGTAGTCCACTATAGGTTTCATTCAGATAAGTGAACTCTATATAAAGAAAAATTTTCGCTGATTACTAGTGAACTGTCAATTTACCACTTATTATAATCTATGAGTTATGAGTCTTATTTTGTTAAATTAATATTAAAATAGTGACAAATAATGGCTATACATTATTCTATTATAAAGAAATGCGAGACAATGCAAATGCAAAGACAAAAGAAAGTAATTTTTAATACTAAACTTCTCCACTCACATAATTACATAACTGACATAAACATTGTTTTAATATCCCTTTAAAGCAGTGATCGGCGACTCATTTTTCCTAAATGGCCAGAAAAGGCCCTAATTTTGCCGACGGGCCGCAAAATAATATAAACTTACAAAAAAATTAATGATGATGTCCATAGGATAAAACTGTGCCTAGGCTAGCACAGGCTCAGTTCATGGGCCTTTTTTGTGCATGAGGCTCAATCTGAGGCGTCCTTCCGAAAGAGCAGCAAAAAAATGAGCAACAAATAAAAGGCCAACATTTAAAGACCAATAATTAAAAGAGCAACAAACAAATGAGCAAAATTCCAACATATAATTAATCGTATTGTTTTATATGTATAAGTAATAATCAAGGCTATCACTTTTTCGGTGACAAAACCCCAAAAATTCGGTGGGAAATTCCGGAAAAATTCGAAAAATTTAGACACATATCAATGGAAATACAAGTTTAAATGCAAAATTTCAATTCGAAAAGTAGAAAATTTTTGCGCTATATTTAAGGAATTTTTAAAATCGAAATAAATACAACTTCTAATGAATTTTAAAGGGTTTATCAAATTCATTTTTCTGATTTTTAATTAAAAAAAATTGAAAAAATTCTAATAAAAAATTTTTCGTATTCCGATTTTTAAATACAGCACTAAATTCAAAAATTCTTGTTAAAACACGTGAAAAATCCAGAAAAATGTCCTTTTTCGTTAAAAATTTCGGAAATTTTCAGATTTTTCCGAAATTCGGAGAATCAGCAAAAAATGGTAAAAAATCGGATTTTCGGAACTTTAATATTAGCTCATTTTGCTTGTTATTACCTGATCGGCGCTCATTTCATAGTTTCCGAACGTTTTGAGCGACACAGAAAAAGTGATAGCTTTGGTAATAATATTATTTTATTAAATTCCTTCATAAGTGCCACGTAATGATAAACCTATCCTAACTAATAATACGTTGGGTCGCTTCGCCAAGGGGAAAACTAGAATTTTTGTTAAAAATTGTTTTTTCCATTGCACTTTTGTTAGTTGCTCTTTTATTTGTTGCTCATTTTTTTGTTGTTCTTTTGGAAGTAGATCCAATCTCAGTCTTTAACATTTTCCAACAAAGGCTCGCCAGCCCAGGTTCGTTGGCTTTAAGCCTAAGCTCAGGATCGATGCTCATACTGTTGTGCTTGAAGAGCCTGAATGCAAAACTTTCAATACCTTGAATACACAGTAACTTAATCTTTTGGATTATTTGATTTCCTTATTTCGTATAACTGCACTCTATAACACATTTATATTTAATTATTAATTATTTATATAATTAAAGTAATTTTATCGCACATTTCTAATTTAGAAATCACTTTATATAAGTTTCTGCATATAATTACTGGTGCAACCTGCTATTAGGTCAAGGCTGGGTTAAGGTAGCTACATATCTGTATATCCTGCAGATTTTTTTAATTTTAGGTCTGTAGCAATTTTCAAAATGTCTTATCTTTTTAAAGCATATTATTGTTACTCTGTCGCTCACCTAGATTTTAGTGCCTATCTGTCTATTGTTAGATTTGGAAGCTTACAAGTTATCATTAAGAAATCATAGTTTAAATTGAATTTTTAGTTTAATTGAAATATACTTATTTTACAGCACCAGATGATTGACATTGCATTTTATCTATCAGGGATTCAATACCAGCTTCCAATTTCTTTGCAGATATTATTTTGAAACTATAGTTGAGGTGTTCATCATTTACTTCTTAATTTTGAATGTGTCAAAACTTTTTCCAAAATAAGGTTTTTCTGTCATAAGATTTTAGGGAAAGATAACCAGAGTTTATGTCAGTTATTTTTATGTTAGTTGAAATGCTCCCCTTCGACTCGCACAAAATTTGATGAAATTAAAATAAAAATATTAATCAAATTTTTTGTGCTAAATTACAAAATCTCACTCTTAGCTAATATAGAATTAAAGCTCATTAAAGAATTTAAAATATGAATTATACTCAATATTAAATTGAATCTGAATTGAATATTTAGAATACAATAGTGAACACTGTGATGAGACTATGACTGCCATACAGTTAGTTTAATGTTGAAATGCCTTTTACTGGTACAGTATATCAATCAATTTGATTTATAAGTACTTTAACAAACTTGTCACTGACTTTTGACAATTGTTTCGATTAAACGAATATATTGAAAATCACTTATTTAGTCAATAAATAATTTAATTGAATTTAAATTGAGTGTTAAGTTGATAAATAAACTGTTAATGTAAGTCAAGTATTCATCTGATTAAAACACTGATTTGAAAGACTTTAGCAATTTATAACATTATACAAAAATAAATAAATAGAGAAATATAGCTTTAAATCACGCAATTTTCGTACACATGCTAACCGTTTATCAAATAGTAAGATCTCCATTTGCTAAAAGTTTTGAATTTAAATAAGACATAAGACATTTGGATTTTGTTTATGATATTTTCAAACTTTAGTGATACGAAAAAAGGTTAGAATAACTGTTATTCCCCATTGAATTGAGACAAAAATATTACTTATTAATGATCTTTTATTTTAAATTTAGTGACTCTCAAACTTATAATACTAGTAAGTACTGTACTGTATAGTATAGGCATTTGAATGTAAAGTGAAAGTAACTTATGAAAAGTAAAGTGTCATTTATCTAGAGAGCAAAGAAAATGAAAAAATTCCAATTTTATACTAACAGTGTATATACTGTAGAATTGATACACTGCTAAGTTTAAAGCAAAAAATTGTTCAAATAAAATATTTAAATTCAAATAGGTTCAATTAGAAGTTTATTCTAAAAGTTCCATTAGATAAAAAGGATTCAAAGATAATGATATAAATAAAAGAATTTTAAATTCTACTCATATTAATATGTCTGATATGCCTTTCTTTGGGATAAGAATAGGATACTAATGTGGATACTATATCATATTGTATTGTTCTAATTGAACAAATGTTACCTGTTTTTGTTTCTGCTAATATGTATGTATGAGAATGTGATTACGAAGTATGTTTCTCGTTGCTATCGGGACAAAATGATTCCATTGTTGTGCA
>JAQGCH010003098.1:0-11217 GCA_034699485.1 Nanhermannia elegantula
ATCAGCAAATTTGATAAGAAAATTAGAATCAATGAAAAAATAGCCATATTTATGATTCTTATTTATTAAGAAATGGTGGACTTCATCTCTTAGTTCGCAAACACGTGTAAAACTTTTTATCTTGAAAGCCAGCGGACTTCAGTGTATAATAAGAGATTCTTATGTTCTGAACCCTGAATGATTCCTTATACTCATACAGGTCTTACAGTATAGTTAGCGTTGCAAAATATTAAATTTAGTGCTCTAGAGAAAATTTAGTAAATTTAACAACGCTAAGTACAGTACATTACTTATCTGTTTTATCTGCAAATTAGAATCGCTCATCACTTTTAAATTAATACACTGACGAGTGAGTACAACAGTTATAATAATCGTTTTGTATATACAGATTTGTTTGGTCAATAAATTCTATATTTCCAATTAATCATAAATTAACAATAAATTTGAACTATTATTACTTGTAATGTAACTGATTTGAATGTTGAACAAATGTGAATTAAGTAAAACCTTTGATTGTGGGCATACTTATAATTATTTAACATCATTAGTGTTTTATCATTATCTCTCATTCAATTATTCGCTACAAATAATAGTTGTTTTACTATCTTATTGTTTACATATTGTTACAGTAAACTCACTATCATAACAAACAATTTGGCTTTATTTTGATTTTAAATATTTTTTCTAGAAATGGATTCTTGGAGATGATTGTAAGATATTCTTGAAAAAGTTTGTGAAATATGCTGACTCTATGCATAAGATAACTTCAATTTATTACAATGGAATGCTTTTTATTCTTTTAAACATTGAGTAAATAACTATTTTGAGTAACTATTTGACTATTTTTGAATAACTGTTTCAAAGTAAATAAAATATATTCTATAAGAAAGGCATCCATCGATTATAAAGAATATTCTTATGGCAGCTCAAGGGCTCTTTTGAGACAGATAGACATAAAGTGAAAGAGGAGAGAGAAAAGGTTAGACAGGCAAAGAAATTATACGGCCACTCATCAGAATGATAACCTGAAACAAAATGAATACTTACCTGTGAACACTTTTCTTACTAAAGTAGCATTTCCTTCACAATTTATCTGTCTATAAATTACAACCAGTATTATACCAGTCTATACTGGTGTGTAGTCTCTTAATGTCAAACATAATTGTTAATTAGGATTAACCGCTGACATACAATTAATTAATTTAAAAAGTTAAACATAACTATAGTTTTAAAAACTGATTCTTTCATGAATTAGTGACAAATGAAAGTTTAATGAAAGATCAGTAATAAAATTGTGAGAAATAAAGACCAAATCGGAATTTTGAAAAGCTATTTTTTCATTTTCTTTAAAAAAATTTACAGATGAAGAATCACATCATTGTTCACAGATGAATAAAGTAAGATAAGATCACAACTTATCCCAGAAATATTTCCGAATCAATGAACAGCTATTTTTTCTTTGGCTCAAATCAAAAGCTTTGAATTTTGTTATTGGAATTGAAAATTCTTTCTATTAAAGAAAATCAATGATTTTGTCAAAAATATAAATTTTATATTTCTTCAACTGTCTAAAATTCAAATAATATATTATATATTTTACTTAATTTCACGTTTTCCCTCAATTTTCTTAATAATTAACTGTTTTTAAAACTGTTTAATTAAACGATTGAATGGTACAACAGTTCAATTAGTACAGGAAGTAATTGTGCTTTTTGCTGGTGACTCAACTCGGAGCCAATCATACGGTGAACCGATCATAGCCCGATCATTGGGTTTTATTGTTATTTTGGTTCTATATGAGTGAATCTCTTGCGTTCTGCGCTAACTTCACTTCACTTAACCTCTTTTATGGATTTCATTTTTAATAAATGGTTGAATTCCATCCATATAATTCTATTTTCTAATTTTTATTTATTTAATACTTTTAATAACAATTAACAGAAATACATAATAGAAAGTTAGCATTTTAATAATAATTAACAGAGCTGTCAATACTTTGAGTGCGTTTTACTCATTTCAGTGTTTTGAGATTTAGCTCCTGCAAGAGCGTCACTCATAAATAGCTGTTAGTGTTCGCATTCAAAGATAAAGTTTTTAAAATATTTTGAGTGAACATTAAAATCAAGTGCTCAAAAAAGTGAGTACAAGCACTACATTTTCTACGAGCACATCATCACTGGTTATAACCAAGGTTCGCCAAGCTCCTTCGGGTCAGGGGGTGTAAGTCTGAAAAATTTTGAAATTCTAGGGGGAGGAGGGGTAAACTCATTGGATTTGATACACAATTTTTTCGATTTAGGAAAATTCTTGGGGTGGTCCTGATTTTCAACTTTCCAGAGGTGGTGTACACCCCCTCAACACCCCGGACTTGGCCAACCCTGGTTATAATACATATTTGTGTAATTTCTATCTAATTCTGCATTAATGCTATTCAAATGCGATTTTTCACTTTCAAAATTGATAATTTACTTCACAAATTTAAAAGTATGCCTGATGTGGCCTAAACAGCAATGACCATTCAGAAGGCTGAGAACTTGATTCCCTACTGTTACACATTGAGATATAGAGTTAAATTAAGCTCAAACAAGCCATAGCTACAGCTACAGTAGTCCTGCTACAAACTATAGTTACAAACAAATCTAAATATTTCTGACCCATTGACTCGTGAGATTGATTTACAAAAATGAGATGACACTCGATTACTAGGATATACTTTAGCACAAAACAAAAATTTAGTATTTGCTCTAAAGTATATTTTTGCTCATAGAAACAATTGAGATGCAGGTCATATATGGTCGCTTCCATTCAAATGCCTCGCAAAACAAATTAATATATAAAGTTTTCAAATTCATATAACTTTAAAATACTAATAATATTTTGCAGAAATCAGAATTGAATTTATTTTCTTTATTTTTATTAAATATTTTAAACATTATTTTCGAGCATGTCTTCGATTGAAATTCAATTCAATTTATATAATATTGTTATAACCAGAGCTGTCAATTATCTGGAGCTAAAAGTGTTTAAACCGGTCGGATATCGAGAGCTAAAAAAGATCGAAATCGGGCTTTAAAATGGCCAAATCGGGGGTTTCAAAAATTTTATTATTAGTTCAGAAATACAATATTTCAATCATTTCTAAAGAAAATTAGAATTTAAATGTTTAACTAATGTTTAAAAATTTATTGTATTAAATAATCAAATTTATATTCAAGTTTTCTAATAAGAAACTTTGTCTTTTGTCAGTCACAGAATTCTTATACTGTGAAAAAGACGGTTCGACATGAATGGGGCTTATTTTGTGATCGTAATCATAGTTATTACGAAAAGTTTGCAAATAAGGATTTTTTGATTAGCTTTATTCTATTTTAGATTCTGTTTTTGTAAGATTATTAAAAAATATAATATAATCAAATATATTCTCAAATATAATGAAATTCTATTAAAAAATAGAATGAAAATTCACTTAAATCGGGACAAAATGTTTAAAATGTGTCAAATCGATAAAATTAAAACCTATGAAATCGGGAAAATGGAGACTTTGAAACTATGTTTCTTTGAACCACAATCTGATAACTAAAGCTCTAATATCAATCTCCCGATGATTTAACTTAAGGAAAAAAATCGGGAATTCTCGATAATTCACAGCTCTGGTTATCTGCTGGTTATAAGTTATAACTTACAAAAATTGTAAGAATTATTCAATAATATAAAGCTTTGAAACTTTTTCCTATTCTATTCTTTGAGTAAAAATATTTAAACTCAACGCTTCAATATCAACAAAAATACTTAAACAAAAAACTAATACTTGAAAATTCTTAAATTATTTATTATTTAAACTGTTGAATAATACATGAAATTTCGTGACACAATTTGAACAAAAAGAATTCAAAAAGTTTTTCAAAAAGGGTTTTATGAAAAAAGCAATAGATTTTTACAGTATTTTACAAATTTTTACAAATGATAATATAGTATTATAATACGTAATAATCTGTAACACTCTCACATCCCTACTTCTGCCCTACTTTACACTCTTTATATCGTATGCAATATTGTCTGTATATTATTAATAATATTTGATTGATTGCAAACTTACATCATTTAATTTAAACTAATGTAAGCCCACACTGACTGTCACGTGACTCGTGATTCATCTGTTTCAATGACTTAAGAGAAGGAAATTGAAAAATCGCATAAACTTGTGATTAATCGAATTTCTTGAACTCAGTTCTAATTCAGACCCCAATATATTGAATATAAATGTGTTGTGATTTATAGCACTCGATATCACAGATGTTTTCCTAATTTTTCATTCTTTTCCTATTTATTAATTGATTGAAGCATTCATTTGCACAAAATTCAAATACAATCCTATTTGAAGTTCTATTAAAGGAATTCATAAATAGTTATTAAGACTGAAAACTATACTCAAAATAATAATTATAATAAAGCTTTAATGAAATTATCACTTAACTTAATGAATAATCAAATGAAATCATAATCAAAAGTGAGACCATTTCTAACATTCTTATTAAAGCTTATAATAAAACTAAAGCAAAGTTACAATTTTTGCAGTTCATAGCATTTATTCAATAATAGAGTTTATAATAATTTATTTAATTAATTGCATTCATTTAATATTATGTTCTGTTAGAAATATTTGTTTCAAAAAATGAGACTATTTTTGGGATACATTTATACGGGAGTGGATCGGTTTATCGACAACAGTATTAATAATGATGTTCATAGGCTCGAAAAGCTTAAAACCTGAGTCTAGACTCAAAACCCAGAGCCTTACCCTGAGTCTGGGTTCAAAACCTAGAGCCTGAGCCTCTAAATTTTGAAAACGAAAATAGACATAGGAAAACTTATTAAAAGTGTTTCATATTATTCAAATAACAATGCAAAATAATAAACTCAAAGACAGTGAAGCAGAATGTTAAGTTATGGTGAATTTATGTAAAAATTTGTCTACAGGCTCGTTAGGCGGAGCCTGAGCCGAGGCTCGAAATTTCCGAGCCTGAGCTTGAACCTAGACTCAAAATCTAGAGCCTGAGCCTAAGATTTTAAAATACTCTTTGAGCCTCAGCTTATGGACAACATTAAGTATTAATGATGTTTAGGTCTAACATATTCTGATTTGTGCTTTGATTTATTCGATTTATCCATACTTTAGACTTGGCTTTTATTAGTAAAGTGAAAGACAATTACTCAAAGTATAATATTTATATCAATTTTCTCATATGAATCTGTTTGAGTTGATATTTTAAAATCAAATGTTAATGCATTTCAATTAACATAATTTTTTAAAATGAATGAATTGATTCACTTAAAAATAAAGTAAAATTCTCTATTAAAATAAGCCAAAGCTTATGATCAGTAGTAGAACCACTTGTGTAGAGCTATTAATTTAAAAGCTAATAATTAATTAATAACAACTTTATTTGCAAATGTTGTAAACTTTTGGCGTTTAAGATAGAGTAAGGCTAATAATAGCTTCTCATATATGAATAATTGAAATTTTATACAGTATTATGCAATTTATTTTCAATAATTTATATTAAATATTTTTGTAATTAAATATAATTAATATAAAATTTTATCATTTTTCAATCGAACATTTCTATGCTAATGATTAAAAATTCAAAGATAGAAAAAATAATATTTTATTTCCAATTTTTTCAAAACATTTCGAAAGAAAAATTTTAAAAAATGTATATGAAATCAAAAGAATTTGTTACTTAATTAGATACACAATTGTATTGATTGAATCCAGTTTTCATATCTGTAAAATATGTCAATTAAATCAATTAAATGTGTGTTCCGTTCAGTACAATACTCGTTTAAAAAGATGTCAAAATTGTGACAATTTTATAATAATCTCGTAATGCTTATAAAAAATGAAATTTTAATGAAGTCTTTATTTCTCAGAGGAAATAATAAATATGAATATTGAAAGATCATTGTTTTTTCACAATTCTTTAATAATAAATCAAAGAAATAAAAGCTTATGCTTAGACCTCACAATTGAGTGCTTATGTAAAAGCTATTCAATAAATTTGCATTCAATTTGTATAAATCATTGTTATGATTTATTTTGCTGGAGTTTTATAACAATTGCTAAGTAAAATTGTTATAATTACAGTATATTTGTTAAGTACAAAAGGTGTTAAATATATTCAAATTTCTAAATAATTAATTGCTTATAGAATTGTATAGTGCTGTGCAATAAATCGCATTTTTCAAAACAAAATAATCAAGAAAAAAGACAAAAGGAGGACCAACGTAAACATTTTCAGCTATTGGGGGCGAACCTTACACAGCCCACCTTTTGTACAGGCAATCTTTGATTTACTACAGACGGCCTCCATTAAATTAATTATTGAAAAGTAAAGCACAACACGCTTTCTAATTTGGGAAGTTTATAAAAAATACCCACAACATTAGTGAAACAGATATGTCATGTGATAAATAGATACTGTTTGTATAACATAATTATTCACTTTGTATAATAAATTATACTAATTCTAGGAACACACCAACCAGACAACAATATTTTCTTAAATTTGATAATTTATTTTACAAAATTATGTATTCTGTTGATTAAAATGACAGACAATTATTTTATTACTTGAGCTTTAATACTGATTAGTAAACTAGATTTTGTTTGTAGTTTATGAGTAATTGATATGAATTTCATGAAATTAGAATAAATATATGAATAAAAATTAATCGTGTTCTGAATTATTTCTTTATTTTAGAATATTTTAAAATTGTCTCAAAATGAAAAAGGACTTTACAAATTAGTTTTATTCTGAAAAGAGTGTTCATTACTTGAATATTGAAGTTTCGAATTAATAAAAAACGTTGAATTGTTATTCATTTACAAATTAAATTCAATAAAATTAAAGATAGGCTTCAATACAATACTTTTAAACTTCATTCTAAACTAATCCAAAAAAGAATTACTTTACTTTTGAATAAGAGTTATTCTGAAAAACATTTAAATTGACAGAATTTCATTAAAATAAATTGAATTCATAACAAACTATAAAGTACACAAAGCTTTTCATTTCATTATTTATCTTTACAATAGTAGAATACATACTGTGCTAAAGATTTGACAAAATTAGTTAATTAAAAATGTAAAATTCATTGCAAAGCAGATTAGATTTTTAAATTATTTATTATGATATCACAAGTAAGTGATTCTATCCATTTGTTATTCTCAAGTTTATTAGAATTTGTTTCGAAATCGTAGACAAATGAAGGAAATATGTTTGAGATAAATTAATTTCATTCAATTTAATCATTAATGACATTTTAAATTATTGCAAAGACAATTGAATTTAAGCCAATTTATAGTCTCTTTCAATTAGTTTAAGAATATTGACTAAAAAATCTATATTCTCTAACTTGAAAACTAGACCATTGGACTTGTCCTCTAAATCTTTTGTATTACACCATTCAGATGTAGAATACAAGTCTTGTATTATATATCCTGGATATGTACAAATAGCTGCCATAAAAAATTGATGTAAAGAAACATAAAGATAAGTAAAAAAGATAAGATTCTATTTATAAAAAATCGATTTTGTTCTAATAAAATCTGTTCATTATAGGAATTTTAATTAAAATTTAAACATTGAAATTACTATAAGTTTTAAATATAAAACTATATCAAGCTTTCATATTACAAGGTAAAATAATGGTAAAATTAATCAGGAACTAATTAAAAATATTTTGAATCAATGAAATTATTTTATAAAAAATTAAAACACATTAATTTTAGCATATTCTCAATTTAATTTTTCTTACAAATTAGAGAGCAATAAACGTTAGATTTGAATTTTATAATAGGTAAATAAAATGAAGTTTTCTGACAATTGATTTTTTACCAAGCTGAAATAATCTGATTTGTAGGCAATTGGAATTTATCACTTCTATTTTCGCTGATTTTTTTCTCACGATATGTCAATATGTATAATTTGGTTCCCTTTGTTTTTTCAAGATATTGAATTGTCATATCTTGAAAAAATGTAAAAAATTAAATGATATTTACGACCTTTTTTATTCAATCATTTTCAAATTCGATCTTTTGATGTGATACCTAATAATTAAATATTTTAACAAAATAGTAAGTTGGAAAAATAAAAGCTTAAGAACGAAGCCTTCCATTAGAATTATAAAATTATTTTTGGTATTTATCCACTTTTATAGACTATCATTAACTAAACGTTTTTTAAACTTAATCCTATCAAATTGATTGGTCAGAAACACTATCAAGATATTCGAGTTGATTCGCGTAAGAATAAGTGATATTAATTGGTGTTTAGTTGTAATAAATTTTTATTTCTCACTAACAAATACAATAAATAAAATAAGTTTAAATAACTGCAAAACATACCTTTAGTCCAAGACCTTCAGACTTAAACCTAAGTTTTTATTTTTATTAAGTCATTAGAAGCAAACTTATTTAATATATACATCAGACTGTGTGTACATTTAAATAATGAGTTTAATACTAGTAAGTCCCGATGCTTCGCAGCCTTTTTTTAACTTAAAATATATTTAATTTTATATTAATTAAACCCGTTGAACATTAACATTGTTATGGTATTTATTTTCAAATATCTGAGTTGCCATCTACAGTGTTGCTATATAAAGTACTATTTGTATGACATCATGTAGTCGTACAATACATGTTCAATTCTCATTGGAATCTTTATTGTACAATAAGTGAAACAATAATTTCCCCTATTATTGACATCCGAAATAATACTTTCTTACAAATCACATTTCTTATATTTATAAAGCATAGAACTTACATGATTTGTAAGAAAGTATTATTTCGGATGTCAAAAATAGGGGGACTTAATGATTCCTGACCTGTACATGTTGAATTGTTCTCATACATGTTGCCTATCCTTCTATGATGCTAAGACGGACAGAACCCCAAGCATTTTGAGCTTTTAAGCGTATGTCTGCCAAAAGAAAAAATTTAGAGATTTACCTCTATTGCTGGCGCCTAACAAAACTTTCTGTGTACGGCACTGTGTTGAACATCAATTTTTCGAAAATCTGATTATGCTTTCAAAGTTAATGGAATTTCGAGAAGAGTCGAGGCTCTAATTTTTTCGAAACTTAAGAAATTCATTTTTCGAAAATGTGATCCTCTACTGTTTAAGCATATCATGCATTCATCAATTCTTAATTTGTTTTTATGGTAGTGTACAGTCCAGTTATATAACAGTATTAATCATTTAGATTTTTATTAAAAATTTCAAAAGAATAATATTATGTAATCTATAATTAAAATAACTGGAATTATGAAATACCGAATATTAACTTAAAACTTTAGAGATAAATGTATTGATAATGTCGTAAAGCATAAAGTAATCAGATCTAAGAATGTATTCAAAAATTCTTATATAAGTGAAATTCGTTTCTATTATGGTAAACACAAAATTTTTATTCATATTTAAAGTTAAGACATAGGAAAACAATCGAAAGAATAGAATTTTATAAAGGATTTTAAGAAGAAATTTCATATTCAAATAAATTTAAAACATTTTTTATATCTTTATACTTTACCGTTTTCAAAAATTGGCATAAAAACAAATCTAACTGTGATTATAAGGGGTTTTCTGTATTGCCAGTAAGTGATATACAGGTTAATCTAGTATTAGTATTGATACAGATAAGTTATTAAGATCTTTCAAAAAACCCCAAAAGTGATGTATTCCCCAAATATAGATAGAAAACGTTTAGATGGAAATATATTCTCTTCAAAGCATATGTTTCCTTAATGAACACTATGTGCTAAGCGTTTCATTTTTGGAGCGTGAAAATTTGTCGGAGCACGAGAGTGCACATCAATTGCTTAATTGCTGTCAATAAAAAAATTTCAGTCAAATGTTAAGAATGATTTCATCCTAATATTATTTGTATAGCTTTCATAAAAACTGTTTATTTTCAGTGAACTCCAAATGCTTTTCTAAAAGTGTCAATAAGTTCGCCTTTCTTTTAAACTTAAATTGTTTGTTAACACTGAAGTTTTCATAGTTCCGTCATATTATTGCCTATTTAAATATTCAAGTTTTCATTTATACATTTTCAAAACAATTTAGTATATTCTGAATTCCTACCGTCCAGCACAAGTAGGTAACGTACGACTGGCTCACTTCGCTCGTCCGCCTAGTTTTGGTGTATATCAACCCTTTAAAGTGGGAATATGAATATTTTTATAACGATATTTTGACAGTTTAATGTAATTTGACATGATACCATTTTCATTTTACAAAAAGTTTGATAAAAATTTTGATTTCATTTTATTTTAATAAACTGATGGATTTAATAATTATTGATGTGATTGGCAAACAATCTTTAGTGTTATCAAATCCGGTCAAATCGGATAAACTTATATATAGATATCATCAGATTCGTCATAATATTAAAATTTAGTGTCATTGTTAATTTGATTGATTGTATTTACATTTGTATGAAAATTTGACTGAATCTTTGATTATCAAATTATAATTCTAAGGTTTGAAAATGTCTAAACCCCTATCAAAGAATAGTTTACATATTAAAACACTTGATATTAATGGAAGTTTTTTTCTAAAGTGGAATATTTGCTGTATATTAATAAATGAAAAATAAAGTCATGAGAATGACTTTAATATATAAAAAGCAAGATTACCCATACCTTTCAGCCAACTTTCAGATAAATAAAAGAGCTCCAGATGTTCACCAACTTGAATAAATTGTAAACTTACTTATTTTTAGAAAAAATTTTATAAACACAGGAGTATTGCGGCGGTGGCCATAAAGTGTATAATAAATGATTAGTTTAGTTGAAATTACTATACAGTACCTCAAACTAAAAGCTTAATAAAACTAATAAACTTAACTTAGAAACATTAGTTTACTATTAATCAATTTAATATCTGAGACGCTATACTTACCCGTAAGTCCCATAAGAATAGTTAACTGTACAAAATGTTTTTTCCATATTAAACTTTTAAAATCTAAAGAACTTATCTGTTGATAAGTTCAATAACAAATTATAAAAATCAAAGCAATACATAATTTATAGTTCAAAAAGCATGCTTTCAGTTTTGTCTACATTTATTCATTCAAAACAAGTAAAAGTATACATTCTATGACTGTTTACAAAAGCGCGATCCTTCCCATAGTAAAGCATTAGTATCGGTA
>JAQGCH010003099.1:0-11214 GCA_034699485.1 Nanhermannia elegantula
TTCTTTCTGAAAGCAATTAATTTAATAAACTTAAAAAAAATTAGTAAACACAAAGACAACTGTGTTATTCTTTTTATTAAGCAATAAGTTTAATAGAATTAATCATAATTTAAACCTTAGTGATGAGTTCTGGTCACACACAAAATCCACTGATTGCGGTAAATTTGACTATTAATGTATTTTAATTTCATTTCTTATTTATTAAGAGTGAAATATTTCTAAAAGCAATATTAAATATGATTGTCATTAATATCCCGAGTCTTAAAAACGAGAGCTCTTATTGCAATCATATTTGCATTTACTTTATGCCAATTAAATCTTTATAAATATTAAAAATGTTAGTTTTAGGTGTTTATAATCAAAGTCTAATGAAATCAAAAACTCATTGCACTATTAGATGAAATCAATCTAATGAAGAAGATATGTACCTATCTTTATATAATATCTTAAAGCCTAGTATGTTTTAATTTGGTGTCTTCTTATTTTGCATTTGTAATAACTGCTAACTTTCAATATTTGAAACATTGCTTTCTTAATCTTAGTGAAAACAAATATGGGATTCATTTTAAACAAATATAGTGTAATCCCACACAAATAGTTGAATGTATGAAGTGATAATCCGTTAAGTTATGTCTTATATGTTCCAAAATTATCGCTTTAACTATGATTGAGCTTTTCTGCGAAGACAATTGAAAATTTTCTAATCTTATAATAGTTTTATCAGATTGTATGACAAAAATGTTTATATGCAATATAAAAATAATAATAACCTTTATTGGTATTTAAAGAAATAAAGACATAGAGATCCAGTCTATAACTTAAAATACATAAGAATTAAATTTGAGCAAAACAAAAAATAATGTGAGAAAGTGTCAAAAATTTCAAATATTTAATGTTTTATTGACTATTAAAGATTGCTCCTTTATAAATATTAAGAAATATTCTGATTTCTATAGATGGCTTGTATGGCAGCCTTAACCAGTGGGAAGTGACCCCAACCACATTTATTCTGAAAGTCGTCCAAATCCAGAGACCACAGAAATACTCCCTCAAGATTATTATCCATAGCGTATAAAGTCTTGAGAAAAAGGCTTAATTCGTCTTCAAATCCTATCCATTGATCATATAAATGTATATATGGCGTAACTTTATGATCATCTTCTCCTAATTTTACGCCCGGACTCGATAGAAATACTTCACAAATCTACAGTATAAGCAAAATGAATCACATGGGAATACTAGAGACTGTCAACTAGAGATTATTAAAATAAATGCTTCAAATATTTAAGTATTTCATATGCCTTTTCCAAAACGAGAGTCACTTTCTATATATTAAATGTTTTAAATGCAAAATGAGAGCTGAGAGCTTTTAATTGAGAGCTCAATCTCTCAAGTTGGAGGTGTGACTCAAATTTAACGTTTTCTGACATTGTATATACTCGAGCCAGGTCTTAAAACTATTTATTACTTTAAAATAATTAAATCTCAAATTTGATTCACTTAATTGACATTTACTTTTAATTAATTGGAGTTTAAGATTTCACCACAAATTACTAGTAATTGTGATTTTTAATCTTAAAAACTTAGTAAAACCAATAATCTGATATTTTAATACCTCATTAAATCCAATAACTCCTGGCCTATTAGTATAAGGTCCAGCAATTCCGGGTCCAAGAGAAGGAGAATTAATTTTATTGAATGAGGGATCAGCCAAAGTAAAGCTTCGACCATAAGTTGCTAAACCTAATACAGTATTCCCGGGTAAAGCTCCTCTATTAAGCCAATAATTCAAAGTGTTATTCTAATAAATGAGAATCAAATAAAAATTAACAAATTCATTAAATTTAAGCAAAAAAAAAGAAAGTTAATTGCTTACAATGTTCAATTTTCTTGAGTTCTCATCACTAGAATTGCCATAAAGTGGTGCAAAATGATTGACTTTCTGTTCCCATGAGCCGTGATAGTCATATGTCATCAGAAGCAAGTGATCCACTGAACTGAAATATACCACTAAAAGTTAGAAACATTATATATTGTTTCAATTCTCTTACTTTGAAACCTGTGGGACATCAAAACCAGAATCAATATCTCCTTCAAGTGCGGGCGCCATTACTCCCAGTTCAAGACTATAAAAACTCATTTTTGATTTCAATTCCTTTAAAAATGAATAGCGTTTAAAAAGGCGTTAATTATAAGGTGTTTTTATATTAAACCTGTAAAAAGAGCACAAAGTTTTGTTTATCCATTAGGTGTCCACCTCTCCATTGAGAGCCCGGATAGAACCATGAAATTACTAATCCATCAAAGCCATGAATTCGTGCAAAATCAGCCAACCTTTCAGCAAACAACTCGCGCATCTGTTCATTAGAGATTAGAAATGAAAATAAATCTGATGGTGTGTCCCAACCGCCAATTGCTATTAATGTTTTGATGTGAGGATGTCTTTCTTTGATTGATTGCAACTTTGCGAATGTGCCTGAAATTGGATGCAATTCTCGAGTCGAGTCCAAACTTATTACATATCCACTAGAGTTTAATCCGGCGAAAGCATAAACAACATGTGAACATCGATCCAAAACAAACTGGACTCTATCCAGATCCTCGACATCAAACTTGCCCTCTCCCTGACGATTTGCTGCCCAACTCCCTACACCACAGAACAGTTTAAAAGGACTTCTTTCAAATCTCGGTTCAGAATCTTGTGTATTACTAATGTTTGTCTGAAGAGGTGTCACCTCTACATCAGATGGTTCACTGACTGCACTCAAAACTGTTGTTTCGAAAGCTGGACTCTCGCTGACCGTATCTAAAGTTGTTGTCTCAATCACATGAGGCTCGTCATCAAAATCTTTTATTTCAAAGTCTACTGACGACTCATTTCGTTCGCTTGAAATCGTAGTATTTTCTTCTTTTATTAAATCATTTACTATCTGAGTATTAGGCGGTGAGATATCAGTCGCTGAATGAATTGGTTCATTGATATTGTCGGCCAATTTATCAGAGTTTGCTTCGAGAATAAAAATCTTATTATTGCTATCAATTAATATTGATTTTTCTTCAGCCGTACTTAATATAGCAATATTTGATACTTTTGTTTCATTAATAACTGATGGACTCAGAAGTTGTGACTCATTTGATAAATTAGTTGTAGAGTTGATATCACAGTTGACAATAATAAAAATATTAAAAACTTGTAATAATGCAAAAAATTTCATTTTTCAATTTACAAGTCTTTAAACATGGATTGAACTAAGTTTTGAGACAAAGCGAATAAATTTATAACAAAACGACTTTCTTATATTCAATGACCTGATGACCTATTTGAGGAAATGGTCATTTTAATCTGTGACAACTTGACCAATCAAAATGGGTTGATCTTCAGGTTTATTTTACGTATAAATCTATGAAATCTCTAAATAAACAGTACAATCAGTGTTTAAGATCATCCCTTTTTGTTGTTCACAAGAATGGCACTCAAAGAATTCGAATGAATTGCTTGTTTATCAATCAATTCCATTGCATTGACTTCTATCTGGAAATTTTGTTTAATAAATAAATTTTACAGAAATACTTCTTTCAAATCTTTTGCTCTTATCAAAGGCTAAATGTTTGGTTCATTTAACTAAATTTGTTCAATATTTTTATTTTGCAATGTAAAAGATGCCGTGCTTTAGCATACAATGGCATACAATGCATGCCAACAATGACTTGAGTAAGAATCGAAATGAATCAAAAAATAGAGAATAAAGAGGCCGACAGAACAAAAGACACGAATATTAATGAAAATATATATAAACCCTAAATTATTTTAGTTATAAAAGTGAGTTCAATTCGAAATTCATTTGAATTAATGATAAATAATAATCTGTTACTGATATCTGTGAAGCAAGAATAGTATAAATAGGAATGTAATTGAATTTTATCTATTGAATAATTCATAGCAAGATTAACAAAAAAGTTTTGCTTATGTATTGATTTGATGTATATTACATCGAGTAGGCTTACATTAAATGTTCATCATTATTATCGATTACTACTATTAATAAACATATAATCACTGTCTAAACAGTATTTGTTATAACCTTTGATGTCGAGCTTAAAGTTAAACCAATCAAATTAAATTCAAGCGGAATATGCTTTCGTTAGAGATTCTGAGATATATTTTAGTTTAGTTCATATAATAAATATAGTAATCAAAGTTTTTATTTTACAGCATATTTGTAAGCAATTTGTAAAAACCTTAGCTTTAATAACTTAAAAATTGATTAATTAAACTTAATTTAAAATTTTTAGGTTATACAGTATTTTAAATGAATATAAAGTGCAGATATTGTGTATCAAACACTTTCAAATCAAAAGTACAATTGATCTGTGTCAGTACCTGTACTCTAAAACATTGAAGTATAGCATTATTAAAGGCTCAATGTTGTACTCTATGCCGAAGTAATACTTTTTTCATTCAGAATAAGAGCTTAAAGTTAAATAATATAAGTAAGGAATGGATCGAATAATACAGTAATACAGAAAATTGTATTGATTTTCAGTGGCTTTGAATTTTCTTTGAGTCTTCAAGTTTGCAAAACTCAGTGCAAGAATCTGTGACTTGAATTTTCCATTGCAGTCAAATGGAAATCAGTTTCAGCCTCTGTCTAAATGACTGGAACATTTGGCTCCTTCTCATGACTTACAGAATGCCTCAATTACACGCTTCTTATATGTCCAGTACAGCTAAACTATAAATAACATGAAATAACATATTTAATCCTCAAATCTATTGATGCAAACGAATTAAGCGCAAGAGTTGTGACTTTTATTTAAGCATTTATTAAAATATGACGTTTAATAAACTGCTTTATAAAAGAAAGTTGTTTTTAGGTGTCGTATAATAATAAGCAATTCATTTTTTAGAGACTGAATTAAAATGAATGTGTTCTTCGAAAATTTATGATTTGATATAATTATTTTGTTAGTTAAGTAGTTCTGAAAAATCTAAATTCGAAGCTCAGTTTTGAGTAATTGTTTAAAATATTGATTAATAGAAACAATTTTAACGAAAAACTCTATGAGCTCTCAAATGTTTATTTACACATCTTTTCAGTATTAATAAATACACATTTTTTCTATTCTAGCAGTACTTTACAGAGTAATCATAAAATTTAGTCACAGCTTCAATTTGTAATATTTCCTGATTGTCTAATCTTCCAAAGTGTTAGCTTTTGTTAATTTTCTAGAAGTTTAGGAGTTTTCAAAGAAATAAGTCTTCAGAAAGTGAGCTCTATTTAATCGCATAGAAGCAAAATAATTTGTCTCAATTCATATCTTTGATATAATACTCGGATTAATCACAAAACTAATATTAAGCAATTTTGCTGATTCTCAAAATATGTAGCAAAGGGTTGAGAATAATTAATTTTGTTGTACACCTATCTGTAATACTATTAATCTTATATTATTTTAGAAAATTACAAGTTGTCTGCAATAATAGCCAATATTTGACAGAAAGACTACAGTTATAGATATAATTGTTTGTGCAAATTCTTTACAATATCAGAATAAAATCAATGGCTTTTCAATAATTCATGAGGGCTTTCCAGGTCTGTATCGCTTTTAAAGTCCTTTATGGCATGTTCTCATATCGTAATGTTGAGCAGAGGCTTTTATTCAGTTCTTTTATTGGTGGATCAGATTTATTCAATTGTTGATAAGATAATCTATAATTTGATGTTTAGTAGTAATAGAAGTCTATTCATAGAAAAGCGTTGGCTTCAGATTTCAAATATTAAACAGATAGAAACAAATGTAATGTACAAATATTAGCGAATAATGATATTAAGTTTCCATAATTCATGTGATGAAGAACACGATGGAAAATAAGTCAATAAATAATAAAGAGGACAAAAATTTCGCTTTTTTTCAATCTATAAATACTATTTGCAGAAAACAGGAAAAGAATGAACATATACTAAGAGTCTTTGAAATGAAGTGAATTGAACTTCAGATTTTAAGTACAGTATTATATATTTTTAAGCACTGTATAAATAACATAATTTTAAATTATGTGATACAGTATTGTTGCTTCTAAAAGCATTGCCGACTTCTGAAACTTGAAAATATGGAACTGAGGTATGAACAACTTTGAGAGTATGTTTGCCTTCAGCGTAATGAGAAATGCTCATTGATATGTCCAAAAGTACAAAGATTATTACATTAAGACATAGTGTATTATAACTATATAAGGATGTGCGTGATTTTGGCCCTATCTTATGCAATAACATTAAACTTTCAAAAATAGACCCATTTGATTGACCTCCACATCGCTCATCTTCAGTTAGAATCTTGTAGTTTAAGCAATAATACAAATATGATTGGATTGTTTTTCAGTTGTGCTCATTTAGTTGAGTGCATGAGTTAAGTCACGTATAAAAATTTGCCAAATTTAATTTATTTGTTTGCAGTATTTTTGCTACTTATCAGAAATAATTTGCAAAGTTTTTCATATATATCCCTACGATTGTGAATGTTTGAGTATTTTAATGGCCTTTTGATACAGCTTTGAATTAGTGATATCTGATATTTAATGGTGAAAGCTTTCCGGTAGATAATGACAGGTAATATTTAAGTAAAATATGTTGTACTGATATGAAGGGTTGCCATGGCTATGATCAGGCTATCATTATACTGTGCATCATAGCTTTCGCAGTTAATTTACTTCTTATTTTTCATTAGTTTAACTTATTGTTAATGCTCTGCCCAAACAAATAAATCATCAAATTGTGTTATAAAAATCAAATTAAACAAAAGCACTGATTTATTTTACTAGAATAACATAAATTATATTAAAACGCCAAATACAAGTTACACGCATTTTACAAATTAATTAAAAGTTAGTTATTTTTTATTCAATTCCAATATTCTGTTTAATGTTTATGAAAATTACTTTTTAGTGCTAATCAAATGTGAAATCAATTTTCAGCCTCAATTTCTAAAAATTAAAAATTAAGTTATCAGAAATTGAATTAATTATTGAAAACTTAATTTGCGTTAAATTTATAAAACTTTACTAAAATGCTTAACAATAAAAAATGATGATTGAATGTATTGATAATAAAATAGAACACAATTACTGTATTCTTGTTTTGTTTTACTTTTGATAAACAAAGTTTTGATTTGGATCTCATTAATTCAAACCGGAAAGACATTTGAGTCGTGCAATGCTTTAGGAATCTCATTGAAAAGCCATTTGCGTAAGCGTTAAACAGAATAGAGTTTAGCTTTATTTTTAATGAACGGGTTTGTCAATAATGTTTGGTTTATCTCTTTGTTCATTAAAACTATTTGAAAATAAAACTTTTCAAACCATATAATTTGGAAAACTTTGAAGCAGTGTTAACCATAATCTTCAACAATAACTTCATAAATGTCGCTCAAGAGCTAAAATCGAAGACTAATAATCGCACAGTCCTTACTATTGTTAACCTGTTTCTAAAGTGGGAAAAGTTTGCCATTCATTAAATCTATAGAAGATAAAAAAGAGCTGACGAATCACCTCAGGCTTATATGGAAAATATAGTACGCTTTTGAAACTATGTTCGACTTATGCCTGTAATGCGATGTTATGTTATAGTATCGATTTCTTACCAAAAACTCTGCACTTTTGCTTTCTTCTTAACCTGTAGTCCACTGAAATACACATAAAACAACTACTTGAGTACTTGTAGAGGTAGGTGTTTTGCTTATATTTCAAATTAATTAGTGTTTATCCATTTCTAAGTTAAACAAATTTCAATATTTTCACTTATTGCTAATTAAATGCTTTATCAAATATTTGAATATCAGTTATGTTCTATATCCTGTATCAGAACATTCACCGTTTTTTATAACTCTTAAGAGTTATTCTTAAGATTTTGAACAATATTAAAGAAATTGCATCAATAGAAAGGGAATATTGTATGTCTCCTAAAATTTGATATATATTCCGCTTATTCTACAATAGAATCCCTTTAAGAGACAAAATAATAATTATTTAAATGGCTTAAAAACATACACCCTTTAGGCTATTACTACTCGTGTACTCGTGTAGGCTATTATCATAAAATAATAACAACCTATGTTTTAATAATAATAATAATAATAATTTGTTTATTTATCAAACATTCCTTATAAAAATTTGTTACATTTGAATTAAAGTAAAAAATAAATTAAAAATTATTACTAAAGTTTTATGAATAACAAAGTAAACAATATTTGAAAATAAATTTTTTACACTTTAAAATACAAAAAGTGAACCATAAACTTGTTATAATAGATATAATAATAATGCAAATAATACAATCATTTAATAACGATGAAGAAAAGCTGAGAAACAATTTTGAAACTATTATGCTTTAAAACAAATAAGAAATATTGAATATTTAGACATTAAATCATAGCTAACTCGTTAAAATCTCCATTAAGTAGTTGGAGTTTTTTTGCAATTAGTAGCAAAGCCTCCAAATATAGTAGTTTTCGTGAGTTAGTTATCTAATGCTCTAAAGCAGAAAAGTTTAATTTTAATAGAGTTTGTCTGTGACAAGATTTGGAATGAAAAAACCTATTTAAATGCTTAACTCATTATAGAAGTGTGGGCTTATTCTTTTGCAGCATATATTATCAGTTTTCTCATTAATTTTTTATACCACGAGAAAAACTGACTAATATTTCCATTAATACAGTTTCTGTTTCAAGCAATGAATTAGTTCAATATTTTCTATAATAGTATTCATTTTTATGATAAAATTCAATTGAATAAAAATAAAAGTTAGAGCAGTTAAAGCACTACTCACTCGAGTGACTTATAATTGTAATTATCGGCTAAGAATTAACCTTTTATTTCGGTTTCATATCGCAAAAGTTAATCATTCAATACAATAATAACTTGAGTAGAATAACAGTACAATTGCTTTCTCTTTTAATTAGACGCTAATTAGAATTGCTCTTGAGATCAGATGGGCTTAAATCCCAGTGGAATCAGAGGCTTTGTTTGAAATTCAGGCGCAATATTTAGTTGTTTTTGCAGAAAATTCAGTATTGAATGTGTGAATGTGTGAATGGCTGATAACAGTTAGCTATTAAATGGCAAATCTCATTAAAGGTTTTTTAGAGTTATTTTATTCAAATAGTTTAGTCAAACAAAACAAAAGTTCAATCTATTTCTTCTTTAGCTTTATTTGGCATTAATAATAGTTGTTTTCCAGAACAGAAGAGTTTATATATTCATACTTTACTAATACTCGTTAACTAATACTAATACTTGTTAACTAATACTAATTTATTTCTAATAATACTAATAATAAGACTCAGTCAGGATTATGAGTATTTATATGCAATAAATATTAGATATTAATAATTGTTTAATATTTCTTATAATATAACGCTATGTATTCTTAATGAATATATACACAAAATATATTTTTAGAGTATTGATAGAACTTCTTTTATTTAAATTTATATTCATTTAATTTTTAATAATGAATACAATGTTGTAATTATTAAATTGTGTTAAAAAGCCTAAAGAAAGAATCGACAGTTTAATGCTGGTCAAAATTTTTCAACAATAGTTTATATTCTCAATAATATGAAAAATAAAAAATTACAACAATCAAGACCGGCGGCGGCGGGGGCGGCGGCGTACAGAAATGACAAAACTATATACTCGTTTTTGTTACACAACACGAGTTAAAAACTCAAAATAATAAGCTTCGTAATTGAGTTCGAAAATCAAAAATTATTAGTCAAATGAAATTCAGGAAACTTGAGTTCAACAATGTTTTCATTTGAGTTAAGATTTAATCGCACACACTCAACACCAGTGCGATATAAATTTGAAAATAATATATTTTTTCACTGGATTTAAGGTTGAATTGAGCCAAAGCAGTGTTTTGCTTTATAAATATTTTTAGAGCATTTTTTATTATTAGTGTTGTCCATAGGCCTGAGCCTGTAATCAAAATATAGAGCCTAAGCCTTCGAAATGTTTCTAGAGGCGAACCTGGAGCGATGACTAGCCTAGACTCGGCCTAACTTAAAATTGTGAATCAAATATTTATGTTCAATTATTTATTTGCTCAGTTTAAAGCTTAGATATCAAATAAACTCAAATAATGCAAAATATTTAATTATTATGAATCAAAGTGAAATTTTTCGTAAAGAATCTGTTCAATATGTTCAAAAATCACCTGAGCGTAGATTCAACACCTAAAGCCTGAATTTCTAAAATTCTCCTCGTGTAGAGCCTGAAGCATAGGCTCAGTCTGAGTCTATGGACAACAATGTTTATTATTGATATAAAGGATAATTTTTGCAATTTTACAATATATAAATATATATAAGGCTCGTAATAACGATTTTTGGGTCTATAGGGATAAACGAATTTGATGCTTAGATTCCTCTAAAAAATACTAAAACTAATATTTTAAAAATTTATGAAATCCGGAATATCATATTTGGTTATAACCTGAAAATTTACATTTTATTATAAATTCTCAATTCTCAAGTTTTGCAATAATCCGTAAATAATTCAAACATCGAAAGTAATTCTATTCAGAATTTCGCTTCTTTTTAACTGAAAACAGCTTTGATTTTTAAAATTTATAATATAAGAGTGGCTTCAATTCGTCATTAATTTGCAAATTTGCATACTTTCTAAAATGTTAATTTTTAAGGGATTTTTATGTCAAACTAAAAGAATATTTTTTATACACAAATTCTAGAAAGTAATTAAATTTTTTGTTATCATCATTGAACATATTGTTTATCATAACAAGTTTTAAAATGTCCAAAAAATTGTTTTTGTATGATTTTTTACACGTTTGATAAGTCCATAAGTTGTGTTCATATGAATACAAATTATAAATTAATTTTAGTGACTTTTTGTTATAAATTTCTCAAACAATAAAATAAATAAGCAGTTTATTAAATAATGGTTAAATAGATTTCAATAAAAATAAAAATAAAAGTAAGATTAACATTGATAGCAAGCAATATTGGATTAATTAATTAATTAAATAACAATAGTCTTTAAAATGACAAAGAAGTTTACAAATAATTGCTACAATACATATATATACTACATTATATGTATATATACTGCATACCAGACATAAGCAAGAGTAGTATGTAGGTAGCAGGACCAACCACTGAAGCTTCAAAATTTGCCTTGGTACCCCAAGTGATCTC
>JAQGCH010003100.1:0-11213 GCA_034699485.1 Nanhermannia elegantula
CAAAATGCAAAAACCATATGTCATATGAATGAGTGCATAGCAGAGGTGCAAAACTTCACTTAACCTTTTTTGGGTTTTAATTTAACGAATGATTTAACTCTTGCTCTATCCCTATAATTAATCCAAAATTAGTTTTAACGTAAAAATTAACATAAATTTAATTAATAAAAAAATGAAGTTTTCAATACTGATTGACATTTGCTTTTGTAGTAAAACTTTGAGTGCATTTGAATGTCTTGAGAGTTAACGCCTTATGCAGAGAGGCATTCATATGAAGAATATTAAAGACACTCAAATACCCTAAATATACACTAAAATCCGTTTTCATTTTATTAATTATTCAGTTTATCAAAAATTATCGACAAAATAAATATTAAAATATAAATACGTTTATTGCGAAAAAATTAATAATAAGTATAAAACAATTGTGAAAATGTCTCAAATAGTAAATCATTACATCTCAAGAATTCTTTGGCCAAAAGTTGAGCAAAGCATCAAAACTAATGGTATTTAAACTTTTTTTATGAGAAACAATTAAATATTAATATAATATAATTATATAACAGTTGGTCTGTCAGCGAATTGGTATCAAACCCGACACCGAAAGCACTTATATTATCGTCAATACCGTGAACCACATCTGGAGCGCAAACAAATATTAGCCATTTGTGAGCCCATTATAGCTAAAGACAGACGACCAGACTCTGAGAGATGTAGAGAACGAGAGACAAGACCTGAACGACAGATACATCCATACGATGTTCTTCTGGCGGAAGACATGAAACAAGAGCTGCGTTCGTCTCGAATGATATGCTTTTATCACCAAAACGTTATGAAGAATATGGACAAGAAGTTGACGAAGAATATGTTCGAACACGAAGACATGTATTTACGTTACTATAACCCCGACATCGCTAGACTGGCGATGAAAGGCACCAAATATGAGTCGGCACTACTTCTGCTTCAATTGAATTGTTTTACAGTTTTGTTTTCAGCTGAACCTCAAGTCTCAAAACTGCTTAAACTGAATAAGAAGTGTCCGCAACTCATACTTTTGGGCGCAATAATTGACGACAGGTTTCTAAATGTGGATGATATCAAAAACTACAGTCGTTTGCCTGACTTGCATACTCTGCGCTCACAATTAAGTCATACGTTATCACTGGCATCACAATCAGTATCTAATAAAATAGTTTATCCCATTTCCAAGTTGTCTAATAATCTTGATTTGTATGTTAAAGATAACAATAAATGAAAACTGCATTTAATTGTATGTCCAATAACTTGTTCGCAATTTATATAAAAACATGAATCAAAACATATATTAATGAAAACATTTTTATTCAATTGAGAAATTGATATAATTATTAAAAACAATTATCGAATCCAAACAATTGTATTACAACTAATTTTTCTTTTAAAGCTAATTTACAATTTAGTTAAAATGAATCGGCGATGAAAAGCAGCAATTATTGAGAGCTAGAGAACGATCCATAATATAAGAAACCTGTATATCACGAGCTAAATAATGGAATGTTTTAATGGTGCAAATTATCTCTACATATTATAGGCGACGTAGACCGGGTCCAGTTGGTCAGATAGGAACCCGTCTCTCAAATGCATTCTTTGTTTTTCTCCTGAAAAATATTCATTTTATAAAATCGTTTATTAGTTACTTGAAGTTTAAATTTTAAAAATAATTACCTCTGGAATTAATTGGAACGACTCCGGGGTCAACGACTACTACAACTCCTACTATTAAATTATGTTCTTCTAAAACAACATTAGTTACTAATGGAACCAAATCTAGCGCTTCGTTTTCATTGCCATCGAGTTCGACGACTACAACCAGCAGATTAGTCCACGTGAAGACAGCACTACACCAGTCAAACAAATAATTTGAGATTCAGTTTTGATGATAATGATTGTTAGTTATGATGACAAACCTTTCAGATATTTTCTTATGAGAACGCATTACACTATTTTCAATATCTATTGGATGATACCGTAGACCTCTAAGTGTAATGGTTTCGTCTAAAGAGCCGACAACAAAGATGGCGTCGTGTAGTTCTGTTGTCAATACAAATAGAGAACTTTTAGCGATTCAAATGCAATGAGCATACAGTACAGTAATAGTAATTCTAATCATACAGACCTCCGTCTGCTTGAACTGATTCAGTTCTTCGCAAAAAACCCAAATATCCAGTTCGAGCATAAGTCTGAGTGGCGTCACCGGTAATGAGTCTGGCATTGAAGTGATCGTTGTGTAGAGAGTCGTCGCCATAGATTGTGAAATAACCGCTTGAGTTGTGCGGCGATTGGACCCAAATCTATGAAAGATGTAATGGAATTAGAATTTACAAAAACTAAAACAGTACTAATGTCTTATAGACTTATACCTCTCCCAAATTGGAATCACCGCAATGTCCTTTAGTGTCTGGATTGGCGATTACAACTTTAACTCCTGGTAAAAGTTTTCCCGATTCCATAAGACACAAACTGTGTGGAGCACCACGTTCTACAAGAGTTACTCTATCATTACGTAGAGCACGAGTGTCAACATATACAGTGGTTGGGTCGGGACTGGACGCCCCCTGAAGACAAATCGCTACATTGACACGACATCCAAACGAAGTGCTGACAGCTCTTCCAGAAAGACCGAGGCTTTGAAATAATTTAGAGAACGAACTCGTGAGAGAAGTTCGCGGACGTTCTTCGGCGACAACAACGCAGGTTCGAACACAACTCAGATTAACACCTCTTTGCTATATTAGTGAATTGAATGATATTTGAGGTGAAACAAACCCAATAAGACATCTATAGAATAGAGAATACCTTCATTTGTTGAATAGAAGACCCCAATCCTTTGGTGCAGAGCTCCATAACTCCATAGGAGCAAAAGGTGTCGCGTACTTTGTATTGACTGACAGCAGTCAACCATAAGGAAGGGTTAATTTCAACTTCTGAAGGAGGTATAAGTATTGAATTATGACCAGAAAACACACTGTTAAGAATCCAGGCGACAAACCCAAGACCGCTATAAGGGTCGAGACAAATGGCCACATGTCGTGAGGGGTAGAGCTCACACGCGAGTTTCATACTTCTACAGAGAGAGGCGGCCGCCGCGTGAGACACCTTAATGCCCGCCAACATTCCTGTAGTGCTAACAGAAAAATCTAAGTAAGCAATCATTTCAGGCGTTGGCGCTCTATAAATGCTCGTCAGCTTCTTCTTTGGTAAGTCTTCAGTATCGAGCGTTTGCGGCCATGATTTTATATCGACTACATTTCCGGCCTCTTTTGATTTGAGCAATTTTATGACAGGACCTGTTGACAAGATTAGCACTGATTTGGACACGTCTACTATCATTCGCACCGTTGGCAGTGTTGTTTGCAAGTTTTGAGGGTGCGGTGGCCTTATTGTCACCGGAACCACTCCTATAAATAAACAGCCGTAAAAAGCTGTCCAAAAATGAAGATTACATTAGAAATATATTCTTTCATCAAATTTAAACTCAACTCTCAATCAAATGGAATGAATGCTTACCACAAATCAAATCAATTCCCGGTGAATAGACGAGAGCCACGTGATCGCCAGTATTCAACTTTCCGCGTTCTAATAGTAAACACGCGACACGTTCTGCACGTTTATGTAATTGAGAACATGAAAGAGTGGCCGCTTCTCCACCTTTACAGTTGAGCAAAGTGAAGATCGTGTGATCAGCTGATGTGGTGGATCTCCATTTCAATATCTCTGATATGAACTGATATTTTCTGGTGTTATCTGAGTCTTGATCTTCAATAGAGCCGACATCTCTTCCCTGCGCCACCGCTAGTCTGACTCCTTGTATTAGATTTCCGACTATGACCGATGCCGGACCTATTTCTGTTTTAGGTCCTTCTCTCGGTTTTGGCAAATTAGTGACACACGTGTGCGGACACATGAGAACGTTTGCCGGATGAAGACTGCCCTCTAAGAATCTTCTCTTCACTTCTGCCAAATGTATTCCACCCAATGGTGTTTTGGGCAAACAGTTGGGCGGCACTAATGCTAAACAATAAATGCCCACTTGATGTATACTATCAACTGCTTGAAGAACACGACTCATCCACTGAAAGCTTTCTTCTTCAGTACAATCCGGTCGTTGTTCTGCAATCACACAAATGCGTTCATCTCTTAATACTTTGATTGAAAAAATTGCAATTCGCCCGCGATATACAAATTTCATCGGCTCGACAGCCAATACAGTAGCGATCAGGTCATCGGTGTTGTGCTTACGTGCGGTCACGTGCATGACTCCGTCTCTGGTTCCACAGACAAAGACGAGAGCGCCCGGACCCATAAAACCCAAAAGACCTGTTCTCACAAATGTCTGCTCTTCACTAAATGGTCGTCCGTCTGAGTTCAAGGGTTGCATTTTGAATATATTGTTAGTCAGTCCCTGTAAACCCCAATAACAAGTTCCAGACGCGGTTGTACTCAAACAGATTTCTCCGACTTCGTCGGTTTTGCATAACTGGGGCAAACCGTTTATTTTCACAACGGCTGCGATAGCTATTAATTTAAAATATGTTTTATTTATTATTTATATTCAATCATTAAATAATTATATGTCTAATCATTTGAAAGAAATAAAAATATAAAGAATTCCATTCAACTTCTATTTGAGACCTCGCCAGGGCTCGGAAGCTTCAGGAGGCGCGCTTTAGGAAAATTCTAAAAATCGAGGAATGGGTCAAAACCCATCTGTTTTCTGAGACTATTTTTTAGCAATTTTTTAGAACATTATTTTTGAAAAAATCAATTATTTTAGCTTTTCATAAAACTTGAGAAAAATCAAAGAAAAGACCAAAAGTATTTGTATTTTGCTTTTCTCAAAATGGTGTGGCAGTACACCCCACCCATAGCCGAACTAATATAATATTAGTCATAAAATTTAATAAAATAAAAATTTGAAATGATTTGATAGAACTGACCTCCAGGTAAGACATGACCGCAATCTTGTAATGTTAATGAAGTTAAGCTATTTTCTTGATCGACACGAATTACACCATAACTTAATGCAGACATTGACAAAACTCCTCTTCCTGTTGAACCTACTCCAGAACGACCCGGTCTGAGAAGACAATACATTAGATATTAATGGGGATCACAATAATTGCAATGTTTAGCTCTTGTATTGTTTTTGTTAATGACTTAATAATATATTGCAGAAAGTGTACAAACCTTCTGACAGAAATAGTAAGAGCTTCGGGTGATGTAGAACAGGGACACATGGCTTCTACTCTTAAGCCTCTACTATGAAAAACACTCAAAAATTGATCACAGGATGAAAGAGACCACGGATTAGAGCCGTCAGCGACTAAAAGCATTCTTAGAGAACTCAAATTGACATCTTTATGATCCTTAGTGGCCAACAGTCCCCAATGCAAGTCTCGTGACTTACAAATGGCAACCGAAGCCTTGAATTTGGTGATCATCAGCATCCAAGAGGCGGGATTGATCTTCATTAGTGCGTACGGAATGAAGATTACGTGCATTCCATTTAATACACTGGAAAGTATAGAATGCCATAAACCCACCTCTCGCTTAAAGTCTAGAACACAAATCATGTTTTCCCCTTCTGTGTAATTACAGGCTCCGGTCAAAGCTCGACAATGAGATATCATTGCATTTCTCGAAACAGAAACACCTTTCATAGCGCCTTCTCTATCGACAGTGTATTCAATATAAGCGGGCGCTTCTTCTGATATTCTGGAAGGTGGGGACCAGTCTTTAGGAGGTTTACTCAAGTTATCGATTATAAGCCAACTTAGTTTAGGCCATCCCTTGAAAGTGTGTATTTCTCCGGTCGCTGTTTTTGGAAATCCTTTATTACATGCTTCAGATGTTAGAGCATAAGCAACATTACAACTTCCCAATAGAAATCCGATTTGTTGTGAACCGGCATCACGTCTAGTGAGTGGTACTTCGATAGAGACAGGAATGACTCCGGCTGTTAAACAGCCATAGAATGCACACATAAATCCTTTAAATTAAATAAAAAATTAAATGGGATACTATTCTATTGTAATACAATTCATACCAATGGGATCATTATTGGGAAAGACAAGTGCTATTCGATCGCCAGGCCTTATACTGATTTCACCCTTTTGTCCGATTTTATTTAACAAATTATAAGCTATTTTTCGAGAACGACTCAGAAGTTTTCCATAAGTTAATGGAGGACTCATTTTACTATTAGTATCCAAAACAGTAGCGGCAGGAGCTTTGAAAGTGGCAGAACCATATCTTAGTAGAGCTGCTTCTAATGTTTTGGGCAGACCGGCGGGTACCATAAGTTGTTCACCTATTGATGGCAACATTGTTGAGCCCTCAGGTCGAGGCGCTGTCGGATCCAATTGATTGGCAGCTATTTCAAGATCAGTTTCGTCATCAATATAAAAGTCCGGCAGTGGACGCCTTTTAGGCCTTTTCAAAGTGTTGAGTAATTGCTGTATCTTTGCTGACACTTTCCATCTTCCAGTACCTGTTCCTGTGCTATAGTTATCGAGATCTGAATGGAATTACGAAACAAATGAATTTAGTGAACATTAAAAGCAAAATATAAACATTAAAAGCAAAATATAAACATTAAAATGATTACCTAATTGTGAATCCCGTAAAGATTGCGCATTATTAGTAACGTCCGGCTGAGCGTTATATGTCATCGATGGCGTCAGGTTTTGCATCACATCAGCCAAGTTGACAACACCTCCACTATCAGAACGTGAACTAATCCTTTCGGGACGATTAGGAGGTATGTCATTATTAGCGTAGTCAAGAGCACTGCCATTAATACGAGAACTTATGTGATGTTGTTTTAGTATTTGCTGCTGATGTGGAGGTAAAGGAGGTTGTGATGATTGATGTTTGCGTCGGTGGTGCTGATTGTGACTGATTTGCTGTTGACTTACTAGAGCAGCACTGTTGTGATGATGCTCTTGAACACCGATAATTCTGGGCGGAGGCGCCTGTATTTCATGAGCTGGCGATGAAGTACTCGACGTATCCGAAGAATTCACTGCCGATTGGCCGATAGAAAATGGCCGCGAAGTTTTGTCGTGTTCGGGAGTACTACTGCTTTCGTTTAATATACTGTCGTCATCTGATGACGAGTCTGTCACTCGCTTTCTATCACGAATAGGAGAAGTGGCCATCACTGAGGTTCTCTTTGATGGCATAGGCATTGATGGCTTTGGTTTGTTTTGCATTTGGGCCAAAGCTTGCTGTACTGCCTCTTGTCTCACCTCTGTTTCAATAAAAAAAAAT
Organism: Nanhermannia elegantula; assembly: GCA_034699485.1. Taxonomy (NCBI): domain Eukaryota; kingdom Metazoa; phylum Arthropoda; class Arachnida; order Sarcoptiformes; family Nanhermanniidae; genus Nanhermannia; species Nanhermannia elegantula. Next base: position 7,312 of record JAQGCH010003100.1, read on the forward strand.
TATTGCAAATTTAATAAACTTATAATCAGAGTTCGGATTTATAAGCATTCAAAACTACTAAAATAAGCAGCAAATAAGCACTAAAAATATTCAAAAATAAGCACTCAAATAGGCAAAAATTTTTGTATAGTTTAGTGCAAAATATAACGATTTAAAAAAATTTCAGTCGAGTACAGATTTAGTACTACAACTTTATCATCGCATTCTTTGCAAAACATTATTTTATCATTAGTTTTAAACCATTTTTTTACTGAATTCTTTCACATATTTGCAAAGCAACTCAGGTTTTATTGAAATCTCCATTTGCTAATTATTTTAGTCACAATTTATAAAATTTAAAACGACTTTAACATAATGCGTATAACAGTTGCACATCTCTATTATTTTTTCCTTGCAGTTTATGTAAATGTTTTAACTGTTTAAGTTTAATAATAAATAATATGAAAAATAAGCAATAATTAAAAATTTTTAAGAAATAGGCGGGCATACAAAATTATTTAAAAATAGGTATTTGCCTAGATGCCTAGGCAAATAGGAAAAAGACCGAACTCTGATGGGCTAATTAATGATGAGCTTTAGGGTCCTTTTTGAGCCTGGCGCTCAGGCTCTGTAGCTTGAGCTTTGGCTCAAACAGTTGAGCCTGATGAGCCTGTACCCAAAATTTCTCATGAATTCACAATACCTGACTGCATTTGGCATATTTAACTATATTTATAAATAACTACATTCTGCATTCCAGTATTCGCATCATTTCAAAATACTACTGCTTAGTAATTTTAGGCTAAAGCTTATAGTTTTAGATTTTAAGGCTCAGGTTTTAAGGTTTTTGAGCCTATGATCATCAATACTTATAATATATTATTTTACACTAAAGTTAGGGCTTATCTCTGAAATTAATCAAATAGAGCTCAGAAAAAACAGTATTGTCTGTATTTTTGAATTTAGATCAATGTTCGCTTAATAGTCAAAATGTCACTACTATTGTAATAATAACTTATAATTCATATAAACTAAGATCTAAAAAGTTGTGTAATAGGCACTAAAAGTATCTTAAAATTTTACCAATTAAAACAAATTAATAAAGATGTATAGTCTATAAAAAGGAGTGCTGTCATGTAATAATTAAATAACTTAATTATTTACATAAAATATTAAAAATTTGAGATATTTGAAAAACTAATCAACATTTGAAGGAAAATAAGCGAATCTAAAAAACAATGAAAAAACATTAATAGACACTAACAGTCTGTGACCCTTAAAATAGGCAAAAATAATTATTTATAAATGAATCTCAATTAACTTTTTTTATGTGATTCCACTCCTATTTAACTTATGAATGAATTAATTTATAGATATATAAAACTAATAATCAAAATACTATTTTTCACAGCTCTAATAATCAATTTATGAATTTAATGACTTTTATTTTTTATTTTCTTTCATTTGTTGATTATTATCATTTCATATAAAGTTAAAGTGTTTTGATCTGATTATTAACTAATTTAGACTTTTTTATCATTGAATATTAAATTGCATTTGTATTAAAAATGCAAAAATGAATTTTTAAAATATTTTTTAGTGAATACCAATCAGACTAATTAATATGATTAATACTACCAACAAATTACAATTAGTTGATTGGTAGCGATGAGTTAATGTCTCAAAAAAAGTTGGCGTTAATAACCCTATGATTAGCCCTCACGAAACATAAAACTGAGTTCAACCAAATTGATTTACAATTAGGCAAATCATTAAATTCGCTTAATTTCAATTTCCCAGAATTTTCAATCAGTTTAATGGCTTATTCTATCTTTATTAGAGATCATTAATCCCACGAATATATAAAGATTTGCGATACAAGTGGTCCCAACTATTTGCTTAAACTCATAAATTTTAAACTAAAAAAAGATCTTTTTCTATCTGCAAATAAAGTAAATCTCATGAAAACCGGTCCTATTTTTATCAAAAAATGCAAATAATTTCAAAACAGCATAATTATTGAGCCAATGATTAAAATGAGTCGACATAAAAACTAAATTAATTTAATAAATAATTATTACATAATTAATGTTTAAATATAATTTACCGGAATGATAACGACTTTCATGTCGAGTAAGGCGTCTGTGAGCTCTTCTCTTGGCACGTGTCGAAGGACTGGCAGCACCTGAACATTATTTCATAAACTATTAATTATTTGGATCCACTCAACCATAACATTAATAATTATTTTTTTTATTGGGATGAAAATGACTGAATAGAATTATTTGTCATTAATGACAATTATTATATTATAACTAAATACGAATACAATAAGTGGTTTAATAGGTGTGTTAGAGTGATGGCTAATACATTCAGGTGTTTAATCATTACCTGATTGATGGGACGTTACGTACGGAGCCAATAGTCTTGATTTTTTCTTTTCATATCCTTTTTGCGTTATATCGCCTTTAAAACGAAAAATTAATTAAATATTTGAATAATTATATGAATAATAGATCAATATATTTGAAAACGATTATAAGTAAATAAATTAATTAAATATAATCTATTTGTGAAAGTCTGCAAAAATGTAATTTATGTACATTTTCAAAAGTGAACCTATCATTGGAATGATTGAACACTGAAACAAAACTATTGGATTACCGGTAATCGGACAGAATGTTTTAGCATTTCTTACCCGTTAGATATACTGCACTCTTATGTCAATACCCGCTAAAGAAATTGAACTTTTAGTCCAAAACTTGAGTTAAATAGTGTAAGAAAAACAAAAATAGTTTACGTTTTACTTAATACTGCAAATGAGTGTATGTGTGCATAAGTTTATTCCATATATAAAATAATTATTAAAATTTAAGGTCAATTTTGTTTTTTGTAACCATTATTAAAATATTTGCCTTACATTTCTTCATAAATTATTTCATACTCAATGCCACAAAATTTGAAATAAGTGAGAAAAATAATATATTATTATTACTAATAATTAGTTAAAACAAATTTTGTTATAAAATATTGAATACCAGTGAGTGATATACAAAAATATATAAATGAAATGAAGCATAAAAAGTAAACTTTGAAGCAATACTACAATAATACTATTGTCAGAGACAATACCTCCAAACTTAAAGCCTTCGTCTTCAGTAGAAGTAGAGTCTGAGCTCACATCTGATGAGGTGCGCAAAGAAGAGACTTCAGCTGAGGAAGTGTCAGATGAGGTGTCCTGACCACAGAGTGCAACATTAGAAGATGAACTGGTCATTAATGCGTGCCATACTTGTACGGGTAGCCGAGACCAGATGGGCTCCAGATGTTTACTTTTCGATTCTTTCTCATTAGAAGAGAGTCTTTGAGATGAGAATCCTTTGTCAGCACTACTGAGTTGTCGAGAGTGCTCGTAATCCATATTCGCAGGATTTGAACTTTTAGCATAAAGTGGAGATGAATTATAGTAACTATTATTAACTTTTTGAGTTAGTTTCTGTTTCGAATGATTCGGTTGATAGCATTGACTTTGCGTTTGTTTCATTGACTTCTGTTTGGGATATGAAACACGTACTGAACGTTTCACTTGTGGTGATGATTGAGAGTATAGAGCATTGTGATGAAAATCACTTTCAGAATATCTCAAATTCATGTTTTTTTAGTGAGTGTTACGTATTGGTGGTTAAGTCATCAAAAGTTGAACGCATCGATCAATGGAAGACATAAAAGACAGGGCACGCATACAACCGCACAGTTCTGTTCATTTTGAAACACTAACCAAAACAGTACTACTAATGTTGTTTATGTTATATAAATAGTGTGGACAAAAACAATGCGACAGAATATAGTTTTTTAGTTCATAGAAAACAATTTTGAAGACTCTTATTATTGTCTCTGTTTAAACAGTATATACCGACACATTC
>JAQGCH010003101.1:0-11210 GCA_034699485.1 Nanhermannia elegantula
GGATGAGATTATATTTGTGACACTACAAGAATTGAGTGAACGACTATCAATCTAAAATGAAAAGTATAAGCTTAATAACAGTACAGTGTATACTTACAAGTTATTATGAGCCATATGTATAGATTATGTTGAGCAAAAATTACGCTCTTTTCCTATCTTATTCATTATGTGCTTGTTTAATATTCAAATATTCCAAAATGATTCAAATCTTTTTTCAACGTTAATACGAATCCACTTTTTCCTAATAAGAATATTAATCAGACCGAATCGGACAGATATACAAGATGTAAATTTATTCATTATTAGTTGATATGAATAAATGTATAATATTTATTATTTGCTAACATTAAAAGTATTGAGAGGACCCTATTTTGAGAAACGATTTTATATATTTTTATCTATTCTTAATCTATTTGATCTGTCTATCTTTGAAGATCGCATTTTACACTAAATAAAACTTTAGAGATTGGTTGAAGGCTTTAAAAACAAATAATATTAATAGGAATGAAGTTTGATTTTATATTATTCAAATCATGACAGAATTTTAATTAGTTAATATTCAATCACTTTTAAAAAATTTAAATTAAGGAAAAAATATTTTTCAATTGCCATCTTTTAAATATAGAAATGATTCATTCAATTTCATTATCAATAAATAATAATCACAATAATAATAATAAAATTAATAAATCAATACTTTACTTAAATTTTCATAAATTATACTAAAAATAAGTTTTATATTTCATTTTTAGTCCCTTTTTTATTCATATTTGATTTAAAACTTAAAATTTAGGTTTTACTTATATTTCAACTTATTTGTTATTTGACTGGTTTCTGATTATTTGAACTGATTTCAGTTTATTTGCGTTAAACTGACACGAACTGACACATATCAGGACACATATAAAGTATTAACAGATATTCTCTGATTCCTTGAACTACAAAAAATATGGCTTTAATCTCATTCCCATTTGACTTTTAGGAACAGGAAATTCATTTAATTTTGGTTAAAAAACTTGTAAAAGCGAAAATCACGGTTAAAGTTAGAAAAAGTTTTTATATTTTTATTAAAATAAAATTCAAAAACTGTCAAAGTTCATATTTGAGCTCTGACTCGAATCAAATAGTGTCTGATTTTATTTTACTATAGATATAAAATTTTATTCAAAAATATATAAAAATATATACTGCCATAACCAAAAGTCTATTCTAACTTTGAGGTTCCGAAGCGTTTGTATCAAATAGTATTATAATTTATTTACTCATTTTTTCATAAAATATCATAAACAAAATTTTAGATCCAATTTCACTGTTAAACTCCAACTTACATAAAGATAAAACATAGAAAATGAAACCAAAGCATAGAATAGAAATCGATTTCTCATCTTAGAAATCCTTGGAGTCAGTTATGTATCTCTTGTGCTGAAAAAAGTTCATTGAGATCTAGTGAGAAAGTGTATGAGGTATGAGATGATTGGAATTACTTTAGATGAGGATCAGTCAGCAATATTCAAAGCGATCAACATGTTATTCATGAAATGACACTTTCTCGCAATCACTTCATTCCATTTACTCATTCTTTAGAAATACTCTTAAGTTCAGGTTTTATGAATCCTTTTTGTATTTTAAATTTATATTCTTTGCTGCTTTTTATCCAATAGAATCATTTGACTGTAAAATGAAAGAATTATATACCAATACTCTTTCATAGCTTAAGAAAAGTTTAACTCTCAGTATTTTTTTATATACCGTACACTTTAGAAACTAATGTTATTGAGTGAGGCAATAAATTAACTTATTTTATTAGATTACTGTATTGTACGTACAATACTTTTCATAAGAGCGGTTCATTTTATCTCTTACAAGACGAGATAAAAATTTTAATACTTTGATAACTCCTAGTTATTATTTAAAATTATTTCTTATCAAAGATATTATTTTACAGTATATTATCAGTGGCTAATGATTTGCTATTTGAATATTGACTGATAAGTAGTCTTTATTGAAGTTATCGATGTTAAAAGATAGTTGGGATAGTGGTTCAATTCGTTAAATTGATTGACCAAAGACCTAGAGTATATAAATTGGCTTCTAAGGAGGGTAAAAATACTTTACCAAAATCTTTTTCTGCTATTTTACATAAATGAATTCAAATTGTGCTCATTTTTATTATTTATATGAAATAGTGGTTTGCAGAAAGCCTTCCACTTAACTTCTTTTTTAAGTTTTATTTTTAACCATTAGTTTAATTCATACTCTATCCGTATAACTAAATTAATGATAGGTTTTAATGTAAAAATTGATAGAAAGTTAAACAATAAAAGTAATGATTTCAATAGTCATTAATAGAGATACAAACAAACTTTAAAATAATACGAAACTTTGTGTGAGTTTTACTCATTTCAATGCTTTAAGAGTTAGAGCTTTCTGCAAACCACTCATACATAAACTCATTCAAAAGGAACGCTCTTATGAAAAGCATTGTACCAGTTATACAGAAATATGTGTACTTTTAAGGAGAAATAACTTACGTTATATTCGAATCTCAACCAATACTATATTTAATGTGATTTCAGTTAATGGCTTTGCACTTATCTCAATATCATTGCAATATCAACAAAATTTCTACAAATCTAAGTATTAACTAAACACTACTCAAAATAATGACTTTATAATGTAAAGTTATGTCTCATCTGAGTCGCTCAGATGGGATCAGATTATTTTTAGTCATAAACCCTATTTTAATCGTTTAAATAAACTGATAAACATATTCAGTTAATTTTCAAATTGAAAAGTTAATTTGTTATTTGATATTTTAAATGAAAATATATTCATTAAATTAATTAACATGTCGTTATAGAGAATTACTTTATTCAAATGTTTACTTAAAATAGTTGCCACACATAAGCAAGGGTGGTATATAGGTGTATAGGTAGGTTAGGTTAGGTTAGGTTATAGGTAGTAGGACTCCCTCCTAGGCTATAAAAATTTCTCTTGTTACTCCAAGTGATCTCTAGACCCCTTCCCTCCCCAAGGATTTTTGAACCAAAATATATACTTTTCATGTTTAGTAATACTAATATTAATGTAAGTTTTTACACGTTATAAGTTTCGTATTGCAAACCTTTGAAAATTAAAATAATTTTTATTCATCAAACATATTAAGATTATTACAGGTACTCATGAATAGGTTCAATTTCTGCGATGGGCAAAAGGGTATAGGGTATAAAATGATTTACTTAAAAAATTTTATTGCGTATAATTTTAAAAATTAGCTATCAATAATTACCAAATTTGGCTTATTTTTGTTACCGATTGGGGGTTTTTATTGCTGAAAAATAAAAATAATACTCATTATTCATAAAATGCGTAAAACAATTCTGCTCAATGCATAACAGTGAGTTGGAGCACTATGCACTGCTGCAGTTATTTGAAGTGTAATGCAGGTTAGATATTCTGTGCTTTCAAACTAACAGTAGCCCACCTTTTATTATTACAATTTCAACTCAGTTTTTATCATTTTTATACTAACAGCCAAAGTAAAGCATAATTTTGAGACTATAATTAAATACTTTTCAAATTAAATATCAATAAAATAAATCTTTTTTGATAATTATACTGAATTCTTTAGAATTAATTTTAGAACATTCCTTATTGAAATGCGGTACCGGTTCGCTAAAGGCAATTTGGGAATCTATGTTTTGTACTATATGTATGCCATGTGTATGAATAGTAGAGAGGGGTCCGGAAACCCAGGATCCCGGGAAATCATAAATAAATGAAAAATAGCAAAAATAATGCTAATTAAGCTTTTCACCATTTGCAAATGTGACTAATTCTAATTGAAAAGAAGGTTTAACATTTAGGGATTTGAGATTAAGTAGAAAATTGATATCAATAACGAAAAAACTCAATCAAACAACAAAGTTATAATTAATAGTGAATTTTTTTCAAAAAAATATTTAAATTAAAAGTGTGAGTAATAATAAATTTTACTAATTTAAAATTGAATTTATTGCTTATTTTTAATTACAAATGGTACAAAATTAATTAAAATAAAATCATTTGGGCCTGGGAACATAAATTTGGGGAATAAAATTTAACTTAAAAATTTTCGGGATCCCAGAAAATGAAATTGACTCTTCCCGGGAAGGCCCTTCTCTAATGAATAGTATTTGCTTAAAGCAAATATAAATTACTTTATATATTATGAAAACAATCATAAATTCCAAGCGATTTAACAAATTTTTTATCACAAGCCTCTTTCTAATGTGTTTTATGCTCTGTTTATTCAAAAAAATGTATATATTTTTTTATGAAATTCCAATAAAATGTCTAAAATTAGTGATATATTCCCTGTTCTTCAAATTTAATTTAAATACTTTATTTCAGTCCAAAAAATAATATATTTTTTGTTATTTCATTTTACTAAATAATTATCGTGTTCTTAAACCAGATTTTAATATATAATTAGAGGATAACATAACTTTCTACACATACAGAAAGTTATTACAGATTTAGATTATGATTTTCCTTATTATGTTTAGTTAATTATTTTCAGTTATTTTATTCAGAGGTTATTAAAGCAGTGATGATGTACTGTACATCTTGGCACATGTTCTACAAGTATTTACTACCGGTATAATTATAAGAGTTACAATAAAAGAATGCTTTCCCTATAACTAGCGTTCACTTTATATATGTAGAGTTATATAAGTAGTAAGAAATATATTATAAGGCTTAATAAAATAAATAAAATAAGTAATTTGCAACTGTGCCATATTTTTTGACTTATAATTTTAGTACTATATAGGGTTTTGCAATTTTATACTTTTCAAAAAAATTTCTTTTACTTTTAATAAATGTTAAAATTTGATTACATTACAAACAGGTCGTATTTTATTAAAAGTAATTGAGCACAAAATTGTGGCAAAAGTGGTGCTTTCAATGAACCTATAAGTTATTTGTAAACTAAACTTTATAAACTAACAAATAAAACTATAGGTAATTACTATTATTGAATCAAATTTTGTTTAACGACGAACCTTGAGTTATACAAATAGTTAAGCAAATATAAATATTAACTTATAATTATTTTTTAAAAATTTATAAATATTAATAATCTGTGTTCACACGTTTTTTAGTTATGAATGAAACGCACAAATACTTGAATCACTGACCACTACCTGTAAGTATTGAGAAGAAATGAATTTAAATAAAAAGTTGGGGTAAATAACGTATTCTTCTAACCAGTTCTTACAGTTCATTCTATTCAGTCTTCAATATATTATTTGTCTCCAATTTTTTGAGCCGAGAAATCGGTATAAGAGCAGTACAACACTCAAAGACATTCAAATATCTTAATTAATCGATAAATACTTCGATTTATTGAAATACTTATTGACAATTATTTCAATTTGAGATCATTTTTGAGTTTCCATTTGTTTTTATCTCAAATGTCTTAAAACGCTTGCAATGAATATGAATGAGCTCAAGATCTGTGCCGGCGATAAAACCGTGGATTTTGATGTCATCAATGAATTGACATTTCTTGAGATTCCAAAGTCTATTAATGGCTTTGAGACCTGTCTTGTGGTCCATCACTTCAATATGTTTTGACAACTGTTTCAAACGATTGTAGTGTTGATTGCGTTCACATTTCACTAGTTTTGTCTGTTTATTGAACACAAGTGTTTGCATTGTTAGGAAAGCCATTCAAACAATACTTTTTGTCTTAAACAAAAATAGTTTGCAATCAATTGCAAAAAGTGTTTCGGTTCAGACTTAAACTCATTTCAATGCAAACCAATGATGTCTTCTCTCAAATGGTTTTCAATGGGTTTTACTTTTGAATCATTTCATTGAACACTGAATTCGAGTATAATTTGATTGTTTTGTTCAAATTATTGATTATATTATTAAATAAATTAATGAATAGAATACACAAAACTTATGTATGAGTTTATAAGGGGTGATACACATAGTACGTACGCAGTTTTGGACCATTTTCTTGCCCCTACCCCCTCTCTGTACGCATCTGTACGCTTTTATATACCCCCTCAAGACGTACGTACATATTAGCTCAATCCCTCCCCCTCCGCAAAATAATAGTTGTAATTTAATTAATTTGTCAATAATTAAGCTAAATATTTAAATTTTCTATGAAATAAACATTATATGAAATATTTTGATTAACTTCTTCAACATTCTTCATCATCTAAAGTAATACCTGTAATAGTTGTGGAGCAGCTCTTGTGTTTGTCCGGTGATTAATCCAGAAATTTTTGGTTGAAGGCCCAGCAATAGGGAAATCTCAATATTTTTCTTTCAGCAGACCTTCACTTAATAAACTCAAAATTCTTGAGGGGGGCCTGGGCCCCCTTGGCCCTATAGCTCGGTACAGCACTGCTACTGATGGACAAAATTAATTTAATAGCAATGTACAGATAAGTTGTAATCGCTTCCAGACTTAAAATTTTAACAATAAAACAAGTTTTATAAGGATTGTTTTCGCATAAATAATGTACGTACATTTATCTCATACCCCTCCCCTCCTATGAGTACGCTTTCGGCCAACCCCCTCCCCCTAGACTTCGTACGTACTATGTGTAATACTCCTAATTGAATTAAAACTCAAATCAAATGTTTTAATAATAATATTAAGCAAAAGATAAAATAATAAGAGTAAAAGTTTTCCAAAAGATAATACATTCTCGAGAATAGCATTGCATTCTAATCACAGAAAAGACTTTTTGTTAAAATAATGTTTTGCCCTATTATTGAAATACAAACGTAAATCAATTTAATTTATTGGTTTATCTCTGATTATGTTAACTAATGTTCAAAATTTGTCGTAAAATTATTTTTTAGAAAGTAATTCTCAACGATTCTGAAATACTTGTGAAAGAAGGTAAATGTTATTAAAGTAACCAATACCAGACATATACCAGTACTCAAAAATCCAATCGATTTTAGATTTTAAATGCAAAAAATATTGTTATTAACTTAAAATATTTTCTAAATCGTTAGGTTTTCCTTTTAGCCAAAAAGTATTCTATAACTTGATATCATATCCTAATAGAATGAATGATTGTTTATCCCGCAAAATGTTTTGAGTTTTTCTCAATTCCTTTCAGATATAAAGCTTCAAAAGCTAAGCTAAGTTTTAGAGTTTAAAAGAAACTCCTAATGGTTTCGCAGTTTCAATCCTAAAACATGACATGAAAAATGTTTTGTTCAATGTTTCGCTTTCACAATACATTAAAAGTTTTGTGTTTTGTGCAAAAGAATGTCACAACATTTGACAGTGGCCAACATTAATACAACACAAATATACTCTATTTCAGCTCACTTTCAATCAAATTCATGGTGACGTTTGACTAAACTTTCTTCACAAAAAATTGAGTTTTATAAAGTTTTGTTTCTATTAAATCATATTTCAAATATTGTAATATAGTTTACGTATAGTTTATTCAATATTTCTCAGAGAAATTAAAATACCGATTAAATTATGAAATAGAGAAACAAATCCTTATATTAATTCTTTAAGTTTTTCTCTATGAGCTTAGTAATAAATAATTAATATTTTAGTCAAATAACTTAAAGAACTTAAAAATGACATATATGGCTATTTATACAGCTAAACATAAATCAATTTCTACAGTTATAAAAATTTGAAGAATAGTTATTTATACCTCACAATTGAAGAAAATGTAACTTTTTCTTTTTGCGAGCATATGCATTAAATAAAAAAAGTTACTTCGAAGTATGCGTACCGTTGCTATGCAGGTTTTTTGATGAGAGGCTACCCTATGATAACATCTGCTAATAAACAATAAAAAATCCACAAATAGCGTAAATTAAAGTACGTTCAAAATTGTAAAAACTAAAAAGTAGCATGGGAGACAATCATATTAAATTACTTTATAAAATCTTTAAGATGACATATCACTCATTAGGATCCTTAGAATACATGACGTGAGGTCTCCTTTGTTAGATTTGACAAAAATCACTAAAAGAAGAAATTTTATTGTGTTTTGTTTGAAATGTTTGAAAAATATTAGGGCACAAGATATAAAATCCAAGTTATGTCACTGGTTTTAACTGTTCCTATTAAAAATATTTCATGAATGCTTATCAACTCATACTTTTTTACAATAAGTGATTGTTTTAAGATTCAGTACCGGTATAAACATTTGTAGAAAATGTTCATTAAAACAGAATAAAAGAATTTTCTCATTGTATAGCTTTTCAATGAATACTAACTAAATAAGACTCAATGTTGAAAGTGATTAGTAACTGAGCCTTCAATATCAGAATAATGAAAAGATTTTCCTTATCAAAGACTATTTCTTATCCCAAGTCATTATTTGCTAACTCGCTATTTACTTGACTTTTTCAAATAAAAACCAAAATACAAAAATCAGTCAGTTTCTCGAGTTTGCGAATATAATTGATAGCAATACTTAATCTTTAATTCGATTATTTGCTAAACTGCTCTTTTGATTTTCAATCTCATGAAATTTCTGTAAACTTCCAGATTTTATATGTAATTAAACTAATTGTATTCGATCGAAAGTTTGTCTCATAGCTGGATTGCAGTCATAATCCCGAATATAATATCTCGCATAAAAAATATGAATATAAAATTATGAATGCGTTTGCGTTATCATTTTTTATAAAGAAATCTTATAGTAATCCTATTTAATAAAAATATTAAAATTTTTAAAAAGTTTTGTGTTCAAGATTTAGTATTCAAGATTATGACGGTATATGCCTATCTGTTCATTTTATCTGTGTGTGCGATATCGTTAATTTTTTTTATCGTATTTTAAATTTTAAATAAATCTCTCTTTAATTGTAGAGGTCAGCGATGTTCAACTCATTTGGCATCGAAAGCAACAATTTATTGTTCAAAGTATTGACAACTAATTTAAGAAATAATTAATGAAAGACTATATTTGATACTAAAACACGACAAACTGCAGCACATCAATCGGGAACACATCAATCAGCCGTAACTTTGAAATTTCTTATTTTAACACCTGTTATGGGAAACATAATCTAATTTTACATTTGAAAGAACACTAACATTAATTTTAATCATTTAAAATATAACAAAAAAGTATTTCAATAATTTCAAAATGCAATTATATTTTGATAGGGTGTAGCTTTTGCTATGAAATACTAATATTCCTATTTTAAAGGGTTGCTATACATCGAAACTAGACGGACGAGCAAATCAAGCCTGTCGTGCGTAATCTACTTATGACGGATGGTAGAACAAGACATAGCTGCGAGGCCAGAAGGGCCAAGCTTATATCCATTGTAACCATTTGAATAAAGCTTTAAAAAAGTTTTTTAAACTTTTATTTATTGTTTGTATCAGTTTTTTTTAAATGCACCCATATTTGTTCCGTTATTCAGACGTGAAAGTACCAAAAAATTTTTCAAAAATGGCCTTTTCTCTCATAACGGGAGCCGGCTTTATGAGCCCATTATAAAAAATATATTGAAAATAAAATTTAAGCATTTTCCCGAAGGGTTATCGGAATGATTTTAGGGGGATTCATGTGTCTTATGATAGGCTTTAGTTTAATCATAAAAACAAATTTATGAGACTAAACCAAAAAACAACAATTTTTGACAATTGTTCTTACGTAGTTAGTGTCCTTTCAAATGTAAAATTGGGTTAAGTTTGCTATAACAGGGTGAAAACAGGGAATTTCAAAGTTTCGGCTGCTTCACGTTGTGGATTGTGTTGTAGTCGTACTCTCAAAGTAAAATGTCAATAACAAAGTAACATAAGGCCGATCAATAATTAAAACACGTCACGGGCAGGGGTGTTAAAGGTCTGACCTTCCAGGTGAGGGGTAAACCTGAAAATTTTTCAAATTTTGGGGGAGGGGGTCAAAGCTCATCGGTTTTATGAGACAATTTTTTCCCAAAATTGATTTTCTCACCAAAATTTTTACAAAAAAAATTTGACCGCCAATTTTTACTTAATTTTTTCCCAAAAAACATGATTAAGTGAAGTTGTTTTTCTAAGTAAAGTGAACTCAAATTATCTCTATGTAAAAAATTTAATAATAAAAATTTTTGTGTTTAAAGATATTTCTTTCTAAAATGAAAAATAAATACAATAATTACAAGTTATCTTTTATTGTGAACTTTAAACATTTACTTATTATTTATTTAGCATTTAATTCAATTGATAATCAATTTTATTTATGCATTTTTGCTGCACTTGAACACAAATTTTACCATGGGGGGGGGGTCGTTTTAAATGTTCCAGGCGGGGGTACACCCTACCTACACTCCCCTTTTAACAGCCCTGATCACGGGTCACAAAAGGCCCTCCGGTCATGTTTTGATTATCGCTGGTTTAGACTCATTGTTTGACCTTTAAATTTGCCAAATATGGCTCCAATTACATTGAATACATCTGTATCGACCATTTTATTGTGTGGATTCTTGCACTGATTAATGGCAGTTCAGGATCTATACATATATCATAAAGAGGTTCTATTATATACACTACCATTTCTTCTATCAATTCTTTAAAGATTTAGTTTTCTCAATGAATTTTTATTCAACTTGAAAAATGAATTAAAATAATCTAAAGTAATAAATTATTTCATCGTTATATTTAATGTTTCGCTCGAGTCTTAAAGTTTGTATAATATTCTGGAATTCAAAGCCACTGAAAAATATTAAGAACTATTGAATTCAGTAAATATTCAAACATTATTCAAAGAATGATAATCCGATAAAATCTCTTAAAGATCTTATCCAACTATTTGAGTAAGAATTGAAGAATTCAATAGTGTTATGGCGTGTTCTTTGCATTATTATGTGGAATAATTTGCACAACTTTTTGGTATTAATTCATAGAAAATGTCATTTAAGAGAAGAAAAATGCATTTTTACTGCTTTTGATGAAAGTATTCTCTAATATGGCATTTATTATAATAAATCTCATACAAGAAAAAAGAAAAGCAAACGATGTCTCTGCTGTTGACTTAAAGGAAAATTAATGTCATTCTATGTTATGCTATGAAAAGGATAACTCTTTTGTGTTGTTTGATTGAAGAGGGGAAGAATGCGTCCCAATGACCGCTTTTAATAGTTATACCGTTCGATTTTTTGCTTATCCAATAGTATCGAATATTGCAAAATAATTATCAATGCGCTAGAAATCAGGGTTTGCT
>JAQGCH010003102.1:0-11209 GCA_034699485.1 Nanhermannia elegantula
GATGTTGAGCACTTCCAACTGTTCCAACTGGTGTTCGAGTACAAGTGGTTCTTATGTTCCGACCACTTATACGTTTGCGAATCACTCTTTGCTGACAAACACCACAAACTCGCAAACGATTCCCAATTCGTGTTCAGGTTTTGATAATTTACTATTTGTTTAATACACAAAATTGTTAATTAACATAAATTTTAATTTAAAGCTCTTTTCATGAATTCGAGAATAAGTGAAAACCAAATAAAGCCCGCATTGGATTGCATTAAAGGATGCGATGAAAGTAAAGAACAGTTGAAGGTATTGATCGACTATTTAGAGTCGATCCGGAAGAGTAACGAACAATTTCAAAGCAATCTTTTGAGTGAATTGAAACAATTGAAAGAAGTGCTGATAGACTTGAAGTCAACCACTAATGAATTGCCAGTTAAATTGTCGGATGCCTTAACCCATAGTTTGGCTTCAGTTCAAAGCCGTACGAATAGTTTTTCGATGGATAGCGAGACGGAACTGGTGGACATTCTGGACAGCATAGAGATATCGAAAAGCATAGAATACGAAGACGAGCCAAACACAACTCTCTCTGATAATAAAAGAGATTCAATTGAATTACCAGAAATAGAAACTCAAAATAGAGAGAATACAAATGATATTAAAAGTTCAACAACTGATAAATTTATATTTCCTTACGACTCAACCATAGACCTTAATAAATGGCTTAAAAAAGTTTAACAATAATCATCGCATAATAAATAAGTTTAAAAAAGTTTAAAACATTTTTGTCGATTCAATTGCTTTTATATACAATCAAAATATTGGATTATTTTTTTGAGACCAAACATATAGTTCTCATCCCGACCTTTATTGGGAAAGACATGAGCGAAGTCAATCATTTTAACGGTGGCTTTGCTTTGACTGCAGTCGTGCACTAATAATAAAGAGCTGGATATGAACTGCCATTTGTCTATATTATAATTTTGGAACCAGTTATAGATAGCGTTCAACTGATGGCAGTATTGCTTTATTAGGCATTTATTATTGTCAACAAATAGTTTTATTGCTATCAATATTAGACAAATATTAGTTTTAATTTCATTAATCGATTTGAAACAAACCTTCACTCGTATCGTCTGGAGTTAGTCGACGCCCGTATTCCTTGTCTTTCACTATATATTCATTTGTCACTGAATTGTAAACCTATTGAAATGCAATTTAATAAACCTTTTATTTGTTAACCAGTTTATACTGTATGTAATTTTTAATTAAATATATTTAATTGCATTCATCGCTAAACTATGGCATCAATTCTTAAGTACTATAAACACGTAATAAGCAGTCAATTACAACATTAAATAAATGCTAACTTTTAATGGGTTTGTATTTTGTTTGAAATGAGTTAGAATTGAGTTCACATTGAGTTCAATAAAGTGGTGTCAAATATGCCACAGAAACGGGTGCACACAGTATGACATATTCGGAAAGGAAAGCACTTGAAAGACAACACTAAAATAGTTTCCTTACTCTCATTCCCAATATTCTGAATCCTATTTCTTGTGCGAAACGGTATTTATTTATTTCACTTTTGATTTTCTCTTCATTTGCTTCCGAGTCATAAGTTTTTGGTCCGATCTTTACGTCTAATATGGAAGGGTTGGCAAAATCAATGGTAATGTCTTTGAGTCTTAAAAAACTTTTGCCGCTCTTCGGGTCCGTAAAAACGCCGTTAAATTTGGGCACAAATTGTCTCAAATGAGTGACTATTGGATCGGAATCGTTGTCGGCGTTGAAAATGTTTGAATACAAGTCAAGTTCTCTTTCACTTCTTTTGTCAATAATTGGTTTCAACACATCTTTAGATACCGAATGTCTTAAGAGAACGAATCTTATGAGACACTCTCCAAACCGATGTCCCGCCACCTGATTCTCCAGCAGTTCCGTGTCTTCAGGAATCGTCACTGCGTCACATGTTTCGCCATTTTCTTCTATCATTTCTTATTAATATATATTTTATTTAATCAATTGATACACAACTGACTCAGTTCTCAATAAATATATGAATACTTTAATACTATTTATTATATAAAACTTGTGTAAAACAGAATTGCGGTTCACTTCAAAACATTATCTCTTTTATCAAGTTTTCAGATTTTGGTTGAAGATTAAGTTCTGTTCCGTTCGTAAGCTTTTGAGAACATAAATGACGTCATATTTGCTTTTTGTCATACAATCATTGATCTTAATGTACAGTTATATCAAACTAAAGTCACTTCTGATCCCATACAGAGATTATGAATCAGAAGTCATTAGAAAGCATAACATAATTAGTTTATTTGGTTTTGTCATTTGTGTTGAGCCATAACAGCCAATAATAGGATTATGAAAGATGTCGGTTCACCTCATCTGGTGATGACTTGGAGTTTGGTTCATGTCTGAGATGGAACGTATTCAATGCATAACTACTAAACAGTTTCGGTCTTCAGAAAAGTTGAGAAAAGTTGAGAAAAGTTGTGATAAACAGATAGAAAACATGTTCATAAAGTTTGACACGACTCACATTTATTTGAATACAACATTTTGATTATTTGAATGACATTTCTATGACAGCTATCACTTTTGGATGAATAAACATTTTTACATGAAATGAAATGAATGTAAATTTTATTGTCTATAAATGACTACAAACATCTAAAAAGAGATAAAACAAATCTATTAGAAGGGCAATAGAATAGAATTTATTATATTATGCATAATGAATATACAGGTACTTATGTACAGAACATGATCAACAGTCAAATATTAAATGTCTCTAATTAGCTAACAATATAACAAAAGGTTATAATAAAATGAACACTGAGCCAAACAATAAATCAGTGTTAAATCATTGCTAAATGAATAGATGATTAGAACTCTTCGTCCCAACCCGTCATGTCATCGGGAGGATCGCCTTCAGTGTCAGGTGGATACTGATCAAAGTTGGAATTGTCGATTGCATTGTGAATCTATAATGTATATAAATTGGTAAAAATATTCAATTAGATCCAGTCATAAACGAGTCAACAAACTTCTGAACAAACTTCTCAACCAACTTAACAAATAATGCATTAGAGCTCCAGATCATTGACTTTAATAGATATATAAATTATCTTTTTGAAGCTCTAATTTCACACTTTATATAAATATTTATAAAACAAAGAATAAATTTTCGATAAATGTGTGAATTATATGTTAATGTGTTATCAAACACATTAAAAATGATATTTATCGGTAATCAATACTTAAATATATGCCGGTATATAAAACTTTAATCACTTTATTGAATAAGACCAAAGTAGTGCGGGTTTAACACTTGGCCTAAAAGTTTTGCATTTCAATCAATTCAAAAAAGAGTTGACATAACGTTTCAATTAAACTGATTGATAAGTTTATAACTAAAGATAAATTCAATTCATCAAAAATGGTTGACAGGAATGCAAAAAAAGCACTGAGGAATACGACTTAAATTTTGATGAAGTGTTAAATTATTTGAAGACTTATTCACAACATTCACAACATAGCATTCTTTTGAACATAAAAATAAGTATTGACGGCTCTAAAAAGAGATAATTGATTGACCGGATGGTGATATGTAATTAAGTCATTGATAGATTAGTGAAACTATTGAATCGTTAGTAAAGTTAATAAGAGGTTCTGTACAGCAAAATAAACTAAAATATAAGCATTATTTAAACATTAAACAAACTGTGATTAATATTGCAAATGAGCTCACATGCCATGAGCTCGTTCTTCAAATAAATCGAGTTTTTCTTAAGCAGTAAACCACAAATGAGTTTAAACAAGTGGTCAAAAACTCCTTAGTTTCTGATCAGCCTAAAGCTCACTTTCAGTTCATTATTTTTTAAAATTAAAATTCAAAATTATTACCGAAAAATTATGTTTATATAACACGAAGAATTCATATATTGAGTGAGTTCTTCAAACTGAACTTTTTAAAAATTTTTTTATTATGAATAAAGGTTAATGCGCTTTATGTTGCAAAAGCTCAGAACAGACTTTAAAGTAGTGTTGTTGCACTTATCAAATTTTGATGTCTGGTTTAGTCTTAGTCTTAAGCTAAGCGAAACAACACTACTTTAAAGAGCCTGAGCTAAGCTCTCGTGTATGGAAAACGCAAACCTAAAGCTTTGCTAAACATAACCGAACATAACTATATACATAATTAAGTTAAATGTCAAATATTTTTTTGTTCAGTGATTCTCTAAATAAATGAATAATTTAGTAATTTTTGGTGCAATATCTGAAATCATTCTCTGACTCCCTTAATGTGCAAATAATTTTTGGGATATAATATTCGATAATATTCACCTCAATTTTGCTGTACTTGTATTAACTTTACTAACCTGTCAATGACTTAGAGATCACTATGACTTTGTTGACTATATGTTAATAAAGTTGATAATAATTATCGCTTTAATTCAAATAATTACTGCAATGTTATGTTTTTAAATTTGTCGAGTGCTGAAGAATCATTCTGATTATGATAACATACCAGAGGCACTATTGGAGGGCTTAAAGTGCGTGTTTTCAATCCTTCCCAATAGAAGCCGTCAAACCATCTGTAAAGAAAATTACAAATTTTGATTAACGACTCATAACTTCAAATTATTAGACTTACTTATGTTTCTTAACGTCTTCAATGCCTCCTTTTTGATATCCTAAGCGTTCTGCGGGATTATCGCGACATAACTTCTTAATAAGATTTGTTGCGTTACGAGATATAGATCGGGGAAAATCTATTGCATCGATTCCTTTCAAAATTATGTTATATGTCTTCATAGGATCGGGTCCTGTGAATGGCGGACTAAAACAAACAACATTTCAACTTTTGAAAGGGTTGATCTCCTTTTTAAGTAAAGAATAATTAGACTTACGTTCCGGTAAGCAATTCATACATTAACACTCCTAATGACCAATAATCAGCTGCAAAAATATAATAATGATAACTAACTTATTAGAAGCAAATCAAAAAATCAATTTTACCCGAATAGTCGTGCCCACGATTTAAGATCACTTCGGGTGCGACGTACTCTGGAGTTCCACAAAAAGTCCATGTTTTGCGTCCGGGAGGCAGAAGGCGTTTGGCGAAACCGAAATCAGTCAACTTCGCGTATCCGAACTGATCCAAAAGCATGTTCTCTGGCTTTAGGTCTCTATAAATGATGTTTCGTGAGTGCAAGTAATCGAACGCTTCGATAACACAGGAAACATAAAATCGTGTCGTCGTTTCCTCGAAATGTCCGCGATCTCTAAGTATAGTCCAGAGCTCTCCTCCCAAACACGACTCGAGCAACATATATAAATATTTGGCATCTGTCACATAAATTGAATTAAAATTCAAGTCAAATTGAGATTTGAAATACCTTTAAATGTTTTGTATAGTTTAACAATGAAATTGCAGTTCGATTCCATCATTATTTGTTTTTCGCTTAAGATATGCTGTTGTTGTCGGGTTTCGACAATTTGAGCTTTTTTCATAACTTTGAGCGCAAAGCTTCGGGTCTGATCTGTGGCCAATGTCACCAATTCTACTCTTCCAAAGCCGCCCACACCAAGAGTTGCCACTTTTCGTAGATCAATGAGCTGTATCTGTGAGAACTGTTCGTTCAACCTATAAATACATGATTAAAATCACAACAATTGCAATAAATTGAAGGAATGGTTAAAGTATGGATTGCATAATAAGATAAGATTAGCATAAATTAGTGTTTAATACCTCAGGCATAAGTCAATTTCCTTTAGAGAAGCAGAAAGAAAGTAATAATATTTTCATAATATACACAATTTGAGCATAAGGAAAGTTAGTGCACACAAAACAACTTACTTTCTTCTTTCAACTATGTCTTCATCATAGCGTTTAGTCTTAATATCGTCTAAATTACTAATAAGTTGATTAAATGATCTGATAATGATTTCAAAATAAAAAACCTTTTAATTCTAATTTTATTTCTATTTATTAATAGTCATACTCTCTATCAATCACTAAACAATTAACACCGGTATCAGAATCAGCGATAATATTAGCGGTTCGAACATCTTCTCCCTGAAGCGCTCGTTCCCCAAAAAAGTCCCCACGTGTTAGAGTGCGGATAAATTTTTCGGGAACACTAAAATCCATTCCTTCTCCATTCGAACTCTGACCCATCACTTCTTTAAGAGTAACCTTAACTGTTCCCTTACTTATAATAAAAAAGGTGTCCCCTCGAGCTCCCTGTCTTATAATGTAATCGCCCTTTTGGTAAGTTGTCTGCAACAAAATAAAAAACCATTACTATTATATGCAAATAATAGCTGATAAGAATCTTTTTGTACATACAAATAATTTTATTTCAAAACTGTTTGCTTATATCAGTCATTTCTTAATCACTACTGACTTTAGACATTTTAATCAACAATACTAAATGTTACCCATAAAGTCAGTTTCAACACAACTTGACTTTGAGAGGTGGGTCAAAATGAGTTTAGGCTTTAATCGGATTCACCCGTCATTATTGCAGACCTCTCTCACTAACATTTAATACAGGTAAAGTGTGAATGAGATCGCATAAGCGCTTATTCAGTGTTACTTTAACTTAAATACATGAATGAGCGTGATTTGCAATTATGTGACTAACAGTACAGCAGTTACTCATTTCTGCATTTACTTCAATTTTAATTTTTCTCTAATATTTATTCTTTTGAATGGCTCTTAAAGAAAATATATATAAAATGGTAAATTAATTATAAATTATGATCATTTGATAAAATTGAAGTATTTTTTAATTATCAGATTATTTCTATTAATGGGCAGTATCTTTAAATTGAAATTAAAATAACTCTTAAAAGATTAGGCGAAAAATACCTCAAATTTAGGTTTAGTGTTAACTTTGCTTAATTTGCGGTTTTATTAACCGATAACATTAATATTTATTGTCATATTGATTAGTATTACCTCTTCGAGTACATCAACTATTTTGATGATCGTTTCTTCGGGTAATTTTCTAAAAGTAGGAACAGTTTTAAGGAAGTCCATGTATTCTCGCTGTCTAATTAGTCCGGTTCTCATCATAATCGTTTGGAAGCACTGTCTTTCTATTGCCCATAACTTGCAATCAATTATTGCTATAAATAAAAACAATTTTTTTTAAAAATGCTAAAATTAAACCCAATAATTAAATATAAATGAAAAACTAATAAAAAATCACAGAGAAAGCGAAAAATTGATTTCAAAGTTTGACTAAAATAATGAAAATTTTAAATTGTTTGCTAATTTGTGAAAATCAAAGTTAGCCTAAAAAGTAGTGCATGAGTTAACCCAAGTGGCGGTCATCGGTCATCACCTTTAACAGTAGCAGTTCGAGTGCAATTGTAAAGAATGGCCAGTTCTCCGAACACCTTTCCCGGACCCATTTTGGACAATAGTTTGCCACCTTTACTAACTTCCACCTTTCCTTCTTCCATAACATAAACAACTGATCCAACATCTCCTTCTTTGATGATGAATAAGTCTTTCGCATATTCCACGGGATACATACAATCTGTTATCTCATTGATTTGAACCTCTTCTAAATTTTTCATGAAATCATTTTCAAGTATTGCTTTGTTTATCAAAGATCGGGAACTATATGAGGCATAAAAAGCATATATCAAGGCGTAATTAATGGCAACAGTAATTTGACTGAAGACAAATGGAATTTATTAGAAAATAGTTTTAATTTATTGAAATTCATTTGCAAATAGTTATAATGTAATGATATTTGGCTTTTGGTTCTATTGGCGCAAAAAGTTAGTAATTTTAAATCTAATGTAGACTTAAATGGAAAACGAATAATATCTAAAACATATCGAAACATATCTAAAACGTAATCTAAAAAGTGGAAGTCATTAATAGAATGTTTAATAAATATAAGTATTATTGATTATGTGTTATTAATACGATGAATGCATTAACATAAATGACTAATTCCATAGCCATTAGTAATGTAAATAAGCCTTTTTTCAGAATTTAAGAGTCAGATAAAGAGGAAGACTGTATAGACATTAGTTTTATCAGAAAAAGTCTAACTTTCACATAAAGCATAGCAACTGTTGAACTGAAATGTCATGTAAACTAAAATTCCTGATTCCCGTATAGCATGTGATTCCAAAAGAGTTTCAAATCCAAACTTCACGTGATATGAGTATAGATATCTTAATATATAATACAGTATATATATTTTTTATTAGTTATCTCTTAATGATTAGAATTTAATATTTAGAGGTCAACATTCTTTCATGTTTTCACCGCACAAACCATATACCGATTATTACAGTTCAGTTCAAATTAAACTAAATTATCCACACTTTTAATATGCAACTAATGCCTAAGTTAATTAAAAAGCCTATTAATGCTAACATTAATTAAGTTGTATTCAAACTCAATTACTTTTCCCAAATCAGCTACAGATCAATGTCAAGCTTTTGTAATAATTATGTAATTATTAAAGCTCAACATAAAAGTGGACTAAATCTTAAATTTTAAAATCGATCACTTGTTGAAAGAAATTTAAATAAAATGTAAATAAAATGCAGTATAAATTACTTTTCATCAAGATTTTTGTAAAAAGAGAACAAAATCATTAAAAACTTATATTAAGGCAATAATTAACATTTTTAATAACTACTGAACTGTAAACTAAGGAGTTTTTTACACTTTAATTATGTTGAAAAGTTAAAGAAAAATAAATAAAATAATTGACTAGATTTTCAACAATTTGAATATTAAATTAAACGAATGAAAGTCCGATCCTATTATTTATGAAGAGAAATACTATATTTGAAATTTCTTTTTGTATGTATAGTAATGTTGATATACTATAACCTTCAATAAATTTAAAACATAACTATAAAAACATGACCGAACAAAAAGTTCCATTATAACCGACAATAAGCAGTTTGATTATAAGAACTAATCAAAACAGTAAATCAGTTTTCGATTGAGATCAAAAAAAGTTTCAATAATTTAATTAGTTTTGACATTTTAAAGATCTTCATTTATTTGTTGTTTTTCATGTTTAACAGATATGTAAAATGTTGACCTCTTTTAAAGGGAATGATTAATACTTGAATACAACCCTTATTTGAATTATATATTGATAATTAAAATTATGGATTCATTGTGACCAATAAATCAAACATTGTATTCTTGTTTAGCTTGAGATTATCTGATTAAAGACATTAAACGGTTGGCACACTTTGACTTTTTTAACCACAGTTAGGCGTATCAAACATTTAATTTGCTGTTTAAAAATTGATTTACTACACATTTATATTCTGACTTTTCTCCCCTAAACAAATTTCCTAAAACTATATTAATTGAATGATTTATTTGGTAAATTCAAATCAATTTTAATCTCTTTGTTGGACTAATATATTTGTGTTTGCAAAAGAAAAGCGAATTTTAATCGCACCAACGCATTCATTCCTAAAAATCTATTTATATGTACATAAAAAACAGAAATATGTCAACAATTTGGAGCTTTAAAGCATAGAATTTTAAAGTTTAATAGAATTAGAAACAAGTGAATCAAATGGTTGTTTGATTTTTTAAAAAACTATTTAAATAGTTGATAAGTTTTCAAATGTTATTAAAATTAATGTATTTTTCTAAAAATAACAAATAAATATGAAACAATCATAGATTGAGATCATAAAAAGTGTTACATTATTGTTAATTTGATGAATGCCTTAAAATATAACTTCAACTCATTGAAAATTGAGAAAAACTAAAGGAAACACAAAATAAACATTAGACTAAATACACAAAAAAAACCTAAATTTTGAAGTTTTATTACTATTGTTTCTCGCAATGAAATGCAATAATCATTTTTTAACACTTAAGTAAACAAATATAATCTGATCGGAGATATTAATGAATCAATTCTTGAGTTCAATATAGAGTTTAGCAAATAAAACAATTAATACAAACTGTTAAACAAAAGGGAAAATAGGAAATTCCGAAAAATGTTTAGCATTTTATAATTGTTATCTTAAAATAATATGATTACCGACAGAACTCTTGTCTGAGAAGATCTTAGGTATTGGGGGCTTTTTATTAGAGAGAACATTAGTTAATAAAGTGGCAGAACTGATAAAAGTGTAGAAGAGGCCTAACATTAAAAAGATAAATAAAATGAGAACTAAAAATAGACAACAAGACGAAAGTACGATATTCTAAGTTCAACTTTCATATCATTTCATATACTCTTATGTCTATTCAATTATAACCTTATCTTTTGATAGAAATGTTTAATTAATAATTATCTAATTTTTCAATATTTTAAAACAATCCTATTTTTGAGAGAGATTTTTAAATATAATCGTATCGTAAAGTAAACCAATTTCTGGTATAGAAAATGGGAATCAAATCAAATTTCAATAAATTATTAGACAATAAAAAAGAGTATTTATGAGACCACTGATGGCTATAAATGTATAAATGTTTGACTAACTGTTGATCCTTTGGATATTCCGTGAATTTGGTTTGAATCAGTTCTTGAAAGGTGAGTAAGGATTGAGGTTCTGCTGAAATACCTAACAATCGGTTCTTTCGAGGACGCGATAGACTAACAGTTGCCGGAGATATAAAGCCATCGCTTTTCAGAGAGAGAACAGATTTGTATTTATCTAATTGTGATCTCAAGTCTTGTATTTCTTCGTCCCTATCATTGAGCAATAGTTTCAATTTCTTGATCTCTTCTTCACGTGAGGTGAGAACCAACTGAAGATCAGTTGTTTGCTGCGGTGGTTGTTGTGGTAGTTGTTGTGGTACTTGTGTAGCCATTATTTACAACCAATTCTTTAATTCTGTTGATAATAATTTTCAATTCTGTATTGCATTTAATTATTTGTCACCGGATTTGGACTATCGTTGAGTATATGATTAGTATTTAATAAACTATTTATTTAATTAACGCTAAAATAAATTTCTAATTAACCAAAAAATTAATAAAATTTTCAATTAATTGAAAACAAAACTAATAAATGAATAAAACAATTAATAATTATTGCATTTAATAATAGTTGCCATTCATTAGGTGTTCACTAAATGCTATATTAAGAGCATTTGAGGTCAACTTAATTGAGTCTTAATTTAATATTAATCCATATTATTATCAATACTATTAAGCGTTTACTCTATTAT
>JAQGCH010003103.1:0-11208 GCA_034699485.1 Nanhermannia elegantula
CCCCCCCCCCCCCCCCCCCCCCCCCCCCCCCCCCCCCCCCCCCCCCCCCCCCCCCCCCCCCCAAAGGATATTTTTTCAATATTTGAGAAAAAATTTTCAGAAAAAAATCAAAGGGAGGACCAAGCTATGCTTTTTTGATTTTCCAAACCTTGGGGGGGGGTGAACCCCTAGGCAACACTATGCCTTGTCCAGGTATGTACGGATTACAAAATATTATGTTACTGAGAAATCAAGTAAAATTTTGTGTACAGGTTAATCAGGCTCAACAGACTGAACCTGGAGCTTAAGCCTGAGCCTAGACTCAAAGCCATCAAACCTAAGCCTGAGCCTGGCGAGCCTAGGCTTGAAATCCTTAAAGCCTGGAGCCTGAACCTCAGGCTAAAATAGGACCCTCGAGCCGAGCCTGAAACCTGGGCTAGCCTATGTTAATCATTAATTATAATTAGTGACTGACACTGAGCGCCGCTCGAGCTGAGCTGAGCTCACAGCTCAAGGGGTATTGAGCTGAGCTGAGCTCACAGCTCAAGGGGTATTGAGCTGAGCTGAGCTGATGAGCTGAAATAGTTTCTATTGAGCATACTCTAACATGTAAAAGTTGATCAATACCTGGAAATATGTAAATATAAAATAAGTTAGGAATTAAAATACCACACCTGTGAATAAATACCAGTTCTATGATCAATTCCCACAAAGAGAGTGGTTTATTAGAAATCCACAAAGTATTTCTTAAAATAATTTAATTTTTTTATCAGCTCATCAGCTCAGCTCAAAGCTTAAGCGGTTGAGCTGCAGCTCAGCTCATACCTCGCACTGAGCTTTGTCAGACTCTAATTATAATAAAGTATTTTAAAACTTTAGAGAAGGGATCCAACAACAAACCAATCTTTAGCAGGAAAATAATAATATATTCTCCTAATCATAAAGGAGATTCACAAACTCATAAAATTGATTCAATTCATAAAATAATATCCGAAAATTTGAATTCAATATTGAGTCATAGACAAAGTCTGCTTCATTTTCAAACCAATTTTTAAATTACCGGTAAGATATTATTTTGAAACCTATAAATATTTAGAGCACATAAAATATATCATATGATATCATGTTTACAATTGTTAAATAATTACATTATTAAAAATATTAACAGAGCGCATAAAACACTTTGACTTCTTCCGCGAGTCAATAAAAGTATTTGTTATAAAGTTACGACGGAAATACTCATAATTGAATGTAATGTTTGTGATATGATGTCAAAAGGTTTTCAGACTTTAAAAAACAGAGAGAGAGAGAGAGAGAGAGAGAGAGAGAGAGAGAGAGAGAGAGAGACTGTTACTCATTGAATGAATAATTAATTATTGTATTAATGAAGCATATCTAATGTTACTAACAATAATTTGCCTATATGCCATACGGTGCTGTAACTGCCGTTTTATGTTTGTGGACATATAATTTTTTTTAATGGGATAATTTTTTTTAATGGAATAATTTTTATCAAATTTAATTATAAAATATTAATTTGAAGATAATGTTCAGTTCATTCTAAAGATGAAAACATATACTCCCCTTAAAATGGAAGATTATTATTAAGTGCACAACTTTGGTGCATAATATTGGTTATATTTATGTTCAAACTTTAAAATATGTAACAAAAATAAAATAGAAAAATATATATAATTTATATAATGCTTGCTTTCTTGCTTTAAACGAAATTATTATAAGTTATATTATTATTTATGGTCTAAATTAAGGGAAGCATTTGGTGAGTGAGAGCTTAGCAATAGCTTTGTAACATTGTGTGAGAAATGAAATCAGGTTCACATACGATAAGTAACTGTATTTTTCAAATGTGTTTTGAGTGTACTGTCTCACTTTTATATGGATTCTTAACTGATAAATAAATTTTAAATTATTTTTTTCACACAAGAAATTACTAAAAAGTGTTTATTTGGACTAAATTTTACATAAAAAATAAAAATCTGACTAAATTTCAATAATTAATAGCATTAATTAAAGGCATTCACAGAAATTTTATAGCCTTTATAGGAAACATAATGTTTTTATTATTTATATTAGTTTTCACATAATTATGAAAAACTGTTTTTATTTAATCTCAAGTCAATCACTTGAGTCACTTGTTATTAATAACACAGTCAATGTTTGTTATTACATACGGACTAAATGAACACAAAACTAATATATTTATTAAAATCAAACAAAATATTTTGAATACCTTTCTTGCAGTTATCACTAAATTGTGTCTTATGTTATGATCAAAACTAATTTAACAAAAGTAAAAACATTTTAGCATAAAATACGCTGACATTTGAGTTAATATAGCAATCAAAACAAAAAACATTAACCACAGATTTTCATATAAATTTGAATGCATTTACAGGCAATGTATATAAAGTCAGTATAAAACAAAGTTTAGTTTTAAAAAATATTTTACTTTCAAAGTCCATAATCAAGTTAAAAGATGTCAATTGATTTAAAATATACCTGTATTTGTACTTTAAGGAAAAACATCGAGCAATGCTTAACTGAACCTAATTATCATAACAAAACTTGGATATTATCCTTATTTATAAGCATATAATATTATAATAAACCTGATTCTTATAATAAACAATTCAATATTGAGAGCATTTCATATATTTAAATAAATTACTCGAGAAAATACCCAAATTTATGAAATATTATAACTATTAAAATAAGTTAAGGTTAGAGAAATAAGTTAGTGATGTTTCCAGAAAGTCTACAGTCATAAAAATATTTAGTCGCAAGTTATAAAAAACGTTAATAATCTAATATAACTAAAAAGTATTTAAAAATTTCCTTGTGATTAACAGAGCCAGGCTGTAATATAGGTATCATATAAGTACTTACTGTATAATTTAAGTAAAATGACTCGTTTATTGATTATTGAAATTATAAACAGATCACATTTGATACCGCAAACTGATAAAAAGATTTCGATCTTCAGTCATTCAATTTTGTGCAAAATAAGTTAAAAAATTCTCGCTGAATGCCTATAAGGAGGAGTCAAACAGAAAAATAGTAAATTATGTAAAATTAGGTCTTAGACTTATAGCGGAAAAGTGATAAAATAAGCGAGTTTTTTAACTTTGTTAAGTATAATAACAAATCTTAATTCATTTAGACATTGACTCAGTTTTGATGTGAAGTTTCTTCTCAAGCTTAAGAACACATCCTGTTATGTAATTGAATTTATTTGCAACTCTTTTTCTTGCAGGGAATTCAAGTTTATATGAAGGATAATAAAATGTTAAATTGATATTAAGAAAAAAATATTCGATCAATTCTTGATAAGTAATAAATTAATTTAAAAAAATCTCCCTTTTCTTTGTGTTAAAGAATTTATTTATGTTTTAGTTGAAAGTTTGCATTTTAACTATAAGATAACTATCAAATAACTGTTAACCTTAAATAAAAGGTGGGATTTACGAAATATGTGAAATTACCCAATTGTATAGTTATTTAAATAAGTTTTCTTTTTATTATTCAATATAATGAATTGTGTCTAATCTTGTGTGACATAAGTGAAAGTTTTTCAATTACAAGAGACACGAGAAGTTTTCAGAAACATATTTTATTAGAAATTCAAAATTAAAGTCAAGTTTTTGTTGGTTAAGTCTTTAGATTGTGGTTTTCAACTGAAATTAAAATTTATGTGTTCGACATTAAGAAATAATGGAAGCCTTACATCAAAGCTCCATTACATACTATTTGCAAGATTACTGGTATATCAATAATTTCAATTACTTTTATTGTATCAAATCTTTTCCAGAAATGAAATATAAATACTTATATTTATAGCCTTTGTCAGTTTTGACTCAAAACTTTTGTGCTTAATTTATGAAATTGTATGATGATAAATTATTTTTTAAATTTAGGGAACAGCATGCTGACGATCGGACCAAACATCTACCTCTGATGGGCGGCGGGCCGTGGACTATGTTTACTATTATATTTGCATATCTGTACTTCATTAAAAAATTAGGCCCAGAACTAATGAAAACAAGAGAACCATTTCAGTTGACAAAGTTATTGATATTTTATAATGGATTTAATGTTTTGCTAAACTTGTGGTTTTTTATCGAATGCCTTTACTGTCTTAATTATGGACTCGAAATATTTAACTTCAAGTTTCCAAACAAGACAGACCTCTCGGATAGAGTTTTACGTTGCTGTACAATTGGTTACATCTATTTTTTATCAAAACTATTAGATCTTTTTGACACAATTTTTTTTGTGCTGAGAAAAAAGTACAATCAAATAACAACACTGCATGTCTATCATCATAGTATTGTCCCACTTCTAGCCTGGCTGGCAATCAAGTTATTGCCGACAGCAGGTCCTCCTGGCCTATTTCCAATGCTTAACTCATTGGTACACATTATTATGTATACATATTACGGACTTTCAGCACTCGGTCCTCAATGGCATTCATATCTCTGGTGGAAAAAATACATTACAATAATACAATTGGTGAATATTAATATATGTTTGAAAAGGCTTATTAATTGGCCACTAATTGCTTCTCAATTTCACTTTTTAGACCCAATTCATATTTTTAACAATACACGGCTGTCTGTTTCTCATCTATCAAACTGGTTATCCGCCATTCTTAGTTGGTTTAGGTATTCATTTTATTTTCACATTAAACTGGGGGCATATAGAGGGGGATTGTAAGAGACCAAAGTTTGGTAAGGAATAGTTTATAAACAATAGTTTGAACATCTCTTGTTTCACTGCAAACAGCAA
The DNA here is from genome assembly GCA_034699485.1 of Nanhermannia elegantula. NCBI lineage: Eukaryota > Metazoa > Arthropoda > Arachnida > Sarcoptiformes > Nanhermanniidae > Nanhermannia > Nanhermannia elegantula. Next base: position 4,786 of record JAQGCH010003103.1, read on the forward strand.
TTATTACTCAGTTTTTCATTTACTTCAAAAGTGTTATCAAATTCTTGCTTTGAAATTATTTTGATGAATAAAAAACAGATAAATTGATTGTATTTATTTAAAAGAATTTGGGAAATGAATTCAAGTGGGTTTGATTTGAACTTTTTGTATAGAATTTAATTATTTATATATATTTGAGTTTTTAAATGTAAACAACCTGTGCTTAATATCTTAAAAGATAATTTTCATCAATAATATACGAGAAAAAGATAATATTTGGTTCGGTTTCAAACTTCGAACTATTGTTTTTAAACTATTTCCTATCGATCGCATATAACTTTACAGAAGCCTTAAGAAGAAGATTTAAATTTGAAACTAAGTTTTTACCTTCTCTTAAAATTCTATGTATTACAGCTCATTCAAAAGGGAGCACTGCGTTTGTCATAATTGGGTTTGTCATAATCCCGGTTTTTATGGATTTAATATCCTTAAGGACATTGATATCCTTTAAATACATATTTACCCCTATTTTATGGGAAAAGAGTTATTTGTAGTTTATTTTAGTAAATTTCATTATATATAAGTTAAGTGCCACGTAATGATAAACCTAACCTAAGTAATAAACGTTGGGTCGCGAAGCTTCCCAACGAATTAATATTTAGGTTAGGTTTATTATTTTCGTGGGCGGCGGTAGCCGCCAAGGGGATGGCTAGAATTTTATTTAAACAATTAATTTTCAGAATAGTGTTTATTCTGTGCGTATAGTGTTATCAACGTTTTACAAATGTAGTAAATATTGTTTTAGGGATATTAAAACAGGTGTTATGGCTCGCCCATAAAGTACGTACGCAGTTTTTGACAGTTTTCAGACCCCTCCCTGTACGTATTTGCACACGGATACTACATGTTAAGCATATAGGGTTATCAGTGTCTGTATGCTTTTGACCAACCCCCCCCCCCCCCCATGACTGCGTACGTACTTTAAAGACGAGCTCTTATGACAAACTCAATTATGATGAACGCAGTGTAGTCATTGAAAATGATGAGTACAATTATTATAATTGAGTCAGCTCAGTATAAATAATAACATTGATAGTATTGAAAATAGTGACTGATCTTTAAGCGGTTTCTGTAAGCCCTTCATGTTTTATGATATATTGAATACAGTATTTATTTCATAAACTCATAAAACTCCTAAAAGTTGTATATCTCTAAAACATTTTTATTATTAAAAGGTTTCATTCAACCGCCGCTATTCTTCTGGATGTTTTTGCAATTTTATCAACAGTCCTATTGTGTTGTAAAAGGACCAGAGAAATTAAAATAAGTATCTTAATAAACCTCAATTTTATAATAAGTTCTGCATATAATTAGATTTTTCTTATTTTCTAAATTATATATCCAGTTATATTGATATAAATATACAAAGTTATCATCAGATAAATGAATTTTCGGGACTTAAAAGTTCGAAAGGCGAGAGTTTTAAAATTTATTATTAGTTCAATTGCTCGACATTTTAATTTAGAAAAAATGTAGACTTCAAATGGAATGGAGTGGATGTGGAAATAATAAATAGTAGTGGAATGTAATGAAAAAACTCTGACGATCTGAAATGGAAGTGGAATTGAATGGTTTCGTTTTTTATTTCAATAGGAAAATAGAGTATAGACTATTAATGAGTATTTAAAAATTTATTTAAATATACTGTATCATCATTTTTATCAATGATTTCTAGTGAAACCCTTCTTTTGCATTTAATAATTATAAAGATGTTTCGACAGCAACTCAGAAAAGTGGTGCATATTCTATTCGAAATGGTAATCGAAAATTCTGTAAAATCATTATTATTATAGAGGGTTCCAAATAGGATAACATTTTCCCAGCTTTTATTAAGTTTTTTAATGATTTTACTTGAGTTTGGTTATTAAATGTGTCCAAAACTCCTAAATGTGACAATTACTTTAAAATGACAAATTAAAATGTCGAAACATTTTGAAACCATTGAATCGGGAAAATAATGACTTTCTACTATCTATTTTAGAACCTCATTCTACTACTACCTTAAGCTCTTATATAAATTTCCAGATGACTAAACTTAAGAACTGTAATTCCCGATAATTTCTTTCTCTGTTTATAATATAATGTTATGTCTACTAATTAAAAGTTTCTAATTATTTAAGAACGTTTGAAACATAGTTAAAGTCCTAAATTTTTTGGGAATTCCCTTTTGAAATATTTCTTGTTTGTAAACTCATTTGTAAATAAAAAGTATATTCAAGTTATAAAGATTTCCCATATTTATCACATATTTGGTAATAGACTAAATACAAACTTGTCATTTAATACACAACTTAATAATTATGATATAAATATTAAATTTTTTTAATGTTATAAAATAAAATATTTGACTATATTTTAAGAATTTTTATTGCAACTAATATTATGGTTGCAAAGAAACTATTTTCCAGAATATTTCCTTTCAGTTTCCTTTAATGTTATTCCACTTTTTTTTATTATAAATAAATCAAATAATACTTTACTTTACTTTTAAAATCAAAATCATATAACTTGATGTGCATATAACTTAATATAGAACTTGACCGAAAACTTAATTATAATATTAAGTCAAACCTTGAACTTCTAAATATTCTGCATTTGAATAATAGTTTGAAATACAATTTGACTTTTTTTAATTATCACATATTTCTAATAAAAACTGTGAATCGGATTATTTGAAATTGTAAAGAATGAATACCAAAAAAGTTTAATAAGCGCTCAAAAATTGTAACATAACTTGTTTGAAAAATAAGAGAAAATTGACAAAGAAAAAAAGCCAAATAAACATTTTATAAATTGTATTATTATTCTTATTGAATTTTATGCGCGTATTCAAAAGTTTGTTTTGATAAAGAATAAAAATCATTTAAGTAATGAAATATAATATAGTTTTTATTGAGAATATGATATTATCACTCATTTTGCTATTAAGCTAAGCATTGATTAAAAGCAAATTATGCAAAAAAGATAAAAACTGAGTTCTTTTTAATATATCTTCAAAATAATTGTAATTTATTAATTGCAAACACACTCTCCTTTAGAGCCGTTAGCAAAATTACACAATCCATTATATTTATCTTTTTGACACGACTCCAAACATTTGGTTTCGTGGCATTCATCACAAATGCAGAACATTATTAGATCTCCCGCTTTGCAAACTCCACCGTTGTATCCATTGGCCGAACATTTTTCCTGACATGGGCTTTCCGTACACATAGTTTCATAAAATCGACTCAATCGGACTTTACTCTGCGCGTCAATCATAGCTGGCATGAGATAAGGAATTTTATTATAAATTATTGTTTTCTTCTCAAAATATTATTTTCTATTTACCGAATAAAGCGATAACAAACAATATAACCAATAAATGCTTATTCATTTTTGATTGATATTAAGTGAATGAAACGAAATCTTAAATGAAAAGCAACTGATTTTCACACAAATAAAAACTTCACTAAATTTTGACAGCTTTATAAATGAGGTTATAAATGTAGTTGCAATCGCGTTAATTCAATAATCCAATCATAATTGAGTTCGATATTTAAGTCCGTTTTATTATTCACTGTATGAGAAATTGTTAACAACTTTTAAAGATAAACATATGGCTAAATAACTTTGATCTTGAAATTACTGTATTGCAAAATGTTTAGGTTCAATTAAAAAATTATTTTTTAATTACTGCTTGTCGAGTAATGCTTTTTAATCAAGTATTACTCCAATATGGTCCGAGGTTCTAAGATCTTAAAAATGAGATTACAGATAGTGATTAGGTTTTCGGCGTGACGCCGAATAAACCGAAAATCAGCCTTTTTTCTTCTCAAATATAAGTGTTTTTAAGTTTTGTTTTCAATAATACCGTTCCATATCAGGAATCTTTTTTGGAAATTAAAGTTAGTGATTTTTGGTTTAAGTCGTGAATACAAATATCCAAAGCTATCAAAAATCTCAAAAACTTTCTTATGCATTATTTGTGGTAATTGTTACACCGATCGATCTTTCAGTATAATGAGAGACATAAACACTATCAAAATAATTAGTATTAATTCAGATACACTTAGAATACAAATGCTTTTTAATTTCAATGGAGATATTAAAGAAAAATTTGTTAATTACTAATTATTTGATTGTAATGATTTGATTACTTAGTTATATAATTAAATAATAATAATATAATGAAATCTATTTAAAACTTGGTTCACCTACCTGTTTAAATTATTTGAGCCGAATTTGGAAAAAATCTTTCGGTCTATCGGTTACGCCGAATTAGACTTTCACGATACGCCGAAAACCCTAATCACTAGTTATAAGTTAAGTTCGAGGTTTTAGTCTTGAACCTTTATTTAAATCAACATTTTTGAAACACTTGTTATATGTAAAAACTGAATAACTCTTTATTTATTACATTATGTTTTGAAAGAAAAGTGTTTAATACTTTAATTTGAGAATTTAGGAGAATATTATTTACATTGTCCAAAACTGGTCCAAAATATATCAAATGATTTTATATACAGGTGTTCTGAGGTTCAGGTTTGTAACAGAGGTTCGGGTTCAGGATCATAGTTCGCGCACGAACATCAGGAACCTGAAACTGCTATTCAGGATTTAATTCCAAATATAACTCATTTTTGCTAAATAATTGTTGAATAAAAAAATAAAATTTAAATCACCATATGTTTAAAGTTTAAATGTTTTCAAAAAGTCCAAGTCTAAATTCTAAAGCCTATTTTAGATTTTTAGACCTAAGCAATGCATTAAATGGGCTCAATCATTAATAATCTGAGAAACTTTTAAAGGTTTTGAACAAATATTTCCTTAATTTTTAAATCAGAGAAAATAATAAAAACCTTTTTGGGATTAAATATGAAAAAATGCGCATTTGTTTATATCAATAACAATAGAGACAAAATTTTGGGTCTAAAAGTCTAATTTAATGCATGCCTGGGCAAGGCATAGGTGCCTAGGGATTAACCCCCCCCCCTTCCCAAAAAATAATTTTTTTGAAAGTCAAAAAATCGTACCTTGGTCCTCCCTTTGACTTTTTTCAAATTTTCCAAAATGTATCCCTTGGTCCCCCTTTGATTTTGATTAAAATTTAAATTGTTTTAGAAGATTTTAAAGTAGATTTATGCTTTAATGCATGAAACAACAGCATTAAAATCTATGATTTTTAATGATACTCTATAAAAGGGAGAAATTTTGAAAAAAATTTTGGCGTCAATTTTTTTTGGCGGGAAAACGATTTTTGGCAAAATATTGCTTATTAATACCGACGAGTTTTGGTACTCCCTCTGAATTTCGAGAAATCTTGAAATAAACCCCACCTAAGGTTCGGAGATTGCCCAGGTATGGTTTAATGCCTAAAACTCTAGAGTCTAGACCATGTCTAATGTCTAAATCTAAAGTCCAAACAAATAGACTTGAAGTCTAAAGTCTAGAGGCAGTTCTACACCTAAACATAGGACTATTATAATGTATTTGATTTTTAACAAAGTCTTAAGGGCTCGTTCAAATAGTACGTACGCAGTTTTGGACTGTTTTCAGGCCCCTCCCCCTTCCAGTTAGCGTACGTTCCTATATTCTCTATGTACGCATACGCATTTTTATTCATTTGGCTGACCCCTTCCCTCCCCCATGACTGCGTACGTACTATATGAACGAGCCCTAAGGCCTATGGTTTAGCTTTTGTTTGTTACTTATTTCAAGTCATTCGGTTTAATAATTCTTGAGCTTAAATTTGACTAATGTTTTGTCTCTTAAGCTTTATCCCTAAGCATCGCGAACTTTTCTGGATTTTACATGTCTTTGTTTGGTCAATAGTACTGTACTCTAGTGATACTCTAATAGACGTTAACATTAATTATACAAAACACTTAGTTTCTGAGAGGCATAAGATTCATGATTTAATTCAAAGTCAGGGACATTTGTGACGTTCAGTACCGAATTTGGAATCAGGAAAAGTAACCCTTTAATGTTATTTTGAAACAAAACTGCTTAACATAGAGATATTTCTTTCATCATTTTTACATAGATTTTATTCTCGAAACAATTGCAGCGCACTTGACTTTTGTTTACGAATCCCACGTCAGAATGTCTCAATCCAATAGTGGAGAGGGATTCATATAATTGTTTTAATTTAACAATACTTCCAATATCTTCCCTTATCACACAAAAAACGCACTAATTTAAGCATCAAATTTTCAACAAAACTTACATATAATCTATTGTAGTGCAGAAAAAGGTTTAAACTGAAGTCATAATATAGATAGAGATACAGGTTTTATTATCTCATATTATTATGACTTCAGTTTAAACCTTTTTCTGCACTACAATAGATCATATGAACGCGAATGGAGAAGACTTGCCTCTGCTTTAAAATATAAAATCAAA
>JAQGCH010003104.1:0-11207 GCA_034699485.1 Nanhermannia elegantula
TAGACGGATTGAGTTGGTCCAAGAGGGTAAGTTGTAGGACTCAGTGAGAGCTTTTCATTGATATATGACTCAAGAAGGCATCCTTTAGAAGGGCGCCCCTATGGGCTTTGACCTGATTAAAACTATATTGCACCCAGTTTTTCAGACTTGTTATTCTCAATTTTTATAATTTTAACAATGAATTAGGTACATATTTGGATCACATTTCTAAAAATATACTTAACTCATTTTTTGAAAATTTCGAGTTAGAACCTTATAGTACTTACACGACGATATATAAATACATCCAGAACTACATAGTGTATTTTCAATGGGAACTTCTTCGCTCTCTGGAGCTTTACTCGGTCGACGGATTCAGTTGGTCAAAGAGGAAAAGTTGTAGTACTCGATGAAATTTTTCCATCGATATATCACTCACGATGGGTTCCTTTTGAGAGAGGATTCGGTCATTACTCTTTTTATAACATAATCAAAACTAAAGACTTAAAAAGTCAAAGGAAATTTATTGTAGGAATTTAATGTATGCAATAACATCAATAGGTATAGGTATATCTTCTCAAGAAATAAAATTTAACTTTTTATTTTCTAACGAACAGGTGCTAACAACTGCTCACATATGAGATTAGACCTTTAAATTTACACTCAAATAACATTAAATATTCAAAAATAAATTGTAGAAAATTTAAAAAGCTGACCCATAATGTCAGCCCTAAGAACTCGGGCTTTAGGCTGACCAACTCTGAAAAACCCTGAAGGATGGCAACACTGCATTAGGGTGACCAAGTGAAATGTAGTAAAAACCTGAACATTATCTGGACAGTTTAAAAAGTCGCAGTGGGATCAGTGGGTGATTTTTTATATATTTTAATTTTTATAAATAAAAAGCAAAGTGGTACAATAGCTAACAGAATACCATGTAATGATTATTAAATTTATTGCTTATCATAAAAATATTTACAACAGATTAAATTATTAATGTATTACAATTACTATAAGATCATATTACTAAACAGAAGGCTATTTAAATCAAAGTTTTTGTAATCACTGTTGGCCTAATGGTTAGAATGATGGACCTGTGCTCTGACCACTACAAAGTTTGTTGTTCGAGCCCCAGTAGGGCTTTTAATTTTTTTATTGAAAGATTTTAAAGCGTTTTTTGTAATTACATTGTAAATGAACTTATATTCAGAGATTATTATCAAAACTGGTAATACATGGTTTTCTGTTAGTTATTGTAACAAACACTGGATATATTAAAGATTGCTTGAGATCTGGACAGTCCAGCTGGGCAGCAGAAATGGTCAAGGAATGAAGCTTCAGGGAAGGGGTTACCTATTTTTTAAAAATTTGATTTTGGTCCCCCCTTCCATGGGGATAGGGTCTACAAATCAAAGGAAGGACAAATGTAAAATTTCCGAGCCTGGAGGGTTACACCTTACCCACAACCCCCTCTGCTGGACAGTCACCCTATGATATATCTCGCGGTTTGGGTCATGCGTATAGAGTAATAGAGGATATTGTGATATAAATAAATTTTTACTTTTCCACTTAAATGGGACCGACAACTAATGCAAGCATTTCTTTTTACCTTCAATTAATACAAAGTAAATACTTATATGTATTATAATTATAGGAAGAAGTTCTGTATTGGAATATCTGATTCATGAACACAACTTCTGGGCCACAATCGTTAAAAGTATCAATAAGAATATCAAATATATGGGTTTCATTTTTTACTACTTTTCAGTTCCATGTATTGATTTATTGATTATTTATTCATTTATGATAGACTTGCACTTTGTTAATCGATTTTTATCTATATTAATAACAATTATTTTCTCTGTCAGTACAATTTGTATTTTATTTGTTTTTAATTATTGTTTCTCTTTAGTCCCAAAATCAGCTCACAGTCCATATACTAAACTAAATTCAATAATTGCTAGAAAGTCATTGAGTTTAAAATTGAAGCTTAAAGTAATTCATTTGATTGAAAGACTCTCAGGACCTATAATTGGTTTTTATTGTTTGGATTTTTTTCCATTTACTAATTATGAATTTTATTTATTTGCTGCTAACTGTGTGCTTATGTTCTGTCTGATTAATAGTTTAATTTGAATCGATCTTAATATAAGAATTACAGCCAATATAGTAACTCATTAATAAATAAAGGCTTAAGCAGAGCATCGGTTCATAATCTAAAGCTCGACCTGTTATCTAATCTCAACCCTGAGCCTAGGCTTAAAAATAACGCTCGAAACCAACCTCAAGCCTAGGCTAGCCTGAGCTAAAACTGAACCTATGCTCTTTAATTTTCATGGCTGTACTTTATTTTTTTCATAAATAGCTCAAAATTAATGTTTAATAAGTTTTTATAAACTCTCATCAAATGTTGTATTTCTATATAATCTGTTATTATCTCAAAATAAAACTCACCGAAGAAAAAGAGAAGAATTTAATTTTAATCAAATGATGTGTATGAATGAGATTCAATTAGGCCTTAAAAAGATATTGTTATGAATAAATTTTTATTAAATTGCAATTATTTTATTTTAATTATTCATATTAAACAAACTTATATTCAACTATTTATTTAAATGCAATTATCATAAAATAATACTTTATATTAATTATTGTATGCTTAATAATGTATTTCAATGAAGTTTGTATATATCGGTACATTTTGTAAATGTAATGTTTTTAGTTATTTTCGATATTTAATCGATAACTTTAACTAATTTATCAAAAACAGTATCTAATTCTCCAATTTATGATTATCCATATCTACAGAATGTTCTTTCTTTGACTGTCCGCTCATTTCTAGCATTTTAGAGAATATTCCATTATTTTGTTGAATCAATGATTGTGGAGAATCGTATTGAACAATACATCCGGAATCGAGTACTAGAACTCTATCGCAATCCATAATTGTGTTTAATCTGTGGGCTATTGTTATAACTGTACAGTCAGTGAATTCAGTTCTTATCGTTTTTTGTATTATTGAATCAGTCCTTCAATAATAAAAAAATTTAATATGAAAATCAACTCTTTTATCAATTTTACTCAAATTCTCAAAGGATAGGACATACATAGGATCCACATTAGCAGTCGCTTCGTCTAAAACCATTATTTTATTGTTGCAAAGTAAAGCACGCGCTAAACATAGCAATTGTTTTTGTCCAACACTTAAATTTCTTTCGCTTTCAGATACTTTTTGATCCAATTTTTGAGGAAATGAATTGATAACTGCTTTCAACTGTACTTTTTCTAATATATCCCAAAGAGTTTGATCACTTCTCTCACCAAAAGGGTCGAGATTTTTACGAACAGATTCACTGAAAAGTACGGGTTCTTGTGGTATAATTGATATGTTTTTACGTAAATTCGATAGACTTATAGACGAAGTATCGATACCATCAATAGTTATAAGACCTATTGGTTCAGTTATCCTAAAAAGAGTTGCAATTATTGATGACTTTCCTGCACCAGTTCTGCCAACAATTCCTATTTTTTCGCCACCATTTACAGTGAAATTCAAATTATTTAAAACAAGAGAATCACTGCTATTATACCGAAGACTAACGTTTTTATACTCTATTTTCCCCTCTGTTGGCCAGTCTTTTAAGAAAAATTAAATTTAAATACAAATACAAACAATTTTAATAAAAATTTCTTTTTAATTTATTATTTTTAATACAATGCATTCTATGTTGTTGTGTGAATTCATATTAAAATAAAATCAAACTTTTCTACGTGTGCACAAAAACAGTTTAACTGCAGTTTTGAGTTATTTTGTGAACATTTGGAAAAATTATTTTCTTTCTTTTAGATTTGATTCTTATTTAGGTTTTCATGTGCTTATCTTTTGCAAATTTTACCTTGGTCCCCCTTTGAATTGTAGACCCACCCCCTTGGATTTTTCGATTTTTACCATGGAAGAGGGGCCAAGGTAACATTTCCAAAAAAGCTCAAAGGTGGGACCAAGGTAAATTTTTTTTAAAAATAGTACCCCCTCCCCCTTTGAGTTTCATACCTTCACCATCTCTGTTATAGAGGTGAAGTCAATTAAATGAAAATTTGAATTCAATCTGACGGAAAAGTAATTTCTAACCTGTTGGTGGTCTCACATCTGACTCATATTCCTTTTGAATTCCACTAAATTCTATGACTCTATCCACAGAAGTTAAGTGCGATTCTAATTCAGCCAATTCTTTAACACCTTTTAGGAAAACAGTTGAGGTCAACAGTGCAATAGATATTGAAAGTCCCACATCACTGACTGTTCTATTTGTTATGTTAATAATCGATGAAATAGTGATCGCAATTATAAATACAGAACATATTAAGTCCTGAATCAAAGAATACCATTGATTGGAAGATATAAACAAAAAATAAGCGGAAGTGTGAATGTCTTGAAGTGATTGAAACTTGCGAATAAACTCTGTTTGTACTCCAGAGGACCTGATAGTAGTCAAGCCATACAATGAATTCGATAAATGACTTATAATTGGAGATCTAGTGATTGCCTCAACTTTTTTCAATTTTTTTGCGGTTTCGTTGAAATAATTTCTGATTCGCATAAAAATTATTAATAAAACAATAGTTGGAATCAAAACCCAGACATCGATATAAATACATAGAATAGGAACTAATATACAGGTCAATGATATTACAATTGTTAAGTAAAGAGAAAAAGGAATTATATCATCGATTAGACTGATATCGCGTGAAAACCTATTCAATAGTATTCCAATGGGGTTGTTGTCGAACAATGAAATCTTAGCTCTTATTACAGTCGAAAATAGGTTCTTATGTAAATGTTTTGAAGATCTCAAACAAATTTCATAATATCCTACAGTTTTCAATACAGAAATAATTAATATTCCAAATAATATAAAGCTGTAGATCACTATATTGTTGTATTGATTTTCGTTTATTAAAATACTTTTATGAATAGTTGTGTTTTGAGCTTTAATATAAATGTTCTCATTATATTCAGTCCATTTAGAAATCCAATAATCGATACCAATGTATAATATAATTCGCATTAAAAATAAGATTAAAAGTAAAGTCAATGCTATCAGACCAGAGCCTGATTTGAAATAAAGCCAAACTAGAGTATAGGCTGGCATTTCATTAGTTACCGATTCTTTTATGAGATTTTCCGGAATATTCATTAATTCAGTTTCTTTTGTACTTTTACTGAGTTCTCTCTCGAATCCCACAGAAATGAGTTCACTATTCTTAGAAATATCTTCAGTTTTGAATTCTTTATTTCTGACATAATCTATGAGATCAATGCCTTTATTTAGTAATTCATTATAGTTTCCAAACCCTAAACATTTTCCATCTTTTAAGACAATTATCTTTTCTACAGTTTTAATGAACTGTAACTGATGTGTCACTAAAATAACACATTTATTTCTAAGAAACCCTTTAATGCATTTCTCAAATATATGTTTAGCGACTTCTGAGTCCACTGCAGACAATGGATCGTCCAATAGATAACAGTCAGCATTACTATATAGAGCTCGCGCTAAGCTGACTCTTGCCCTCTGACCTCCACTTAAAACGATTCCTCGTTCACCGACTTTGGTGTTGTCACCGAATGGAAATTGTTTGAGATCTTCTTCAAGAGCCGATACATGTATTACTCGTTTATATAATTTTTGATCAAAACTATTGCCGAATAAAATATTTTCTCTAACAGTTCCGCTGAAAATCCACGCCTCCTGTGATGCATACGATATTTTACCACAAACTCTAATCTCACCCGAACTCATCTCTAATTCCTTAAGAATAGACAACAAAACTGATGTTTTTCCAGAACCAACTAATCCGATAATTACAATCAATTCTCCAGAATTGACTTCAAGTGAAATATACCTCAAATTATTTTCCCCAACACTTGAATCCCATTTTAATTTCAAGTCTTTTACGGAAACACCACTTATTTTGTTATTCTCTGTAAATAAAATTTCTTCTCTATCATCGACTGATTTCTAATTAATATAAATTTTAATTAATTAAGATTTGAATTACAGATTTTATGTTTGCGAAAAATATTCAGATAATTCACCTCTGAATTGATTGCATTGAAATCACCTCTTTCTTGAAATTCTTCCAGTAATAAAAAATCCTATAAATATATTTTACAAACTTTACATTCTTTAGCTGTGTGGTAGACAATGATTTTTTACTTGATTTCTGCATATTTTTAACTCTTTTCCATATATTTCATGATATTTTAGGTTTTTATAAATCTAATCCCAATCATTGGCTTTAAATGCAATATATTTAAGCGCTGAATAACATTAAGATAACATTCTCACAACATTTTGATTTACAGAATAGGAAAGATTTTGTGAATGAAGATGTGGTGAAATAGATTTGTTAAGAAGTTCAGGTTAAGTAAACTTTAAGGTGAACTAAAGAATTGCTTCATTAATTAAGTTTAATTAATTAAATTCAAGTTTAACAAAATATATGGACAGCCGTTCATTGAGAACTTCATTGAAGATAATTAATTAATGAAATCCTGTAAGGATCGTTATATCTGTGATCGATGTTATCTGATTTCAATGCAATACCCCTTTACTGCAGTCTTTTTGGTAAAACATTACTTCGCACTGCACTATAATTACACGCATTAATACTGTATGTTACGAAGGCCTTCATTGATTGATCACAGATATACCGATCCCTTCAGAATAGGGATCAATGGACTGATGTAAACGCTTCAATGAAATTAATTGTGAAAAGAGCAGTGCCGTACCCACCTATGGGGCCAAGGGGGTCCAGCCCCCCCCAAGCACTTTGATTTTATTAAGTGTACGTCTGTAGAAAGAAAAGATTTGAGATTTTTCCCTATTGCTGGCCCCCAACCCAAAATTCCTGGGTACGGTGCTGGGAAAGAGGCATATGCGCATGCCCCGTTTTGTTTTAAATTATAAAGAAATATTAACATAAAGTCTAATGAAGTTTATTTATGAAATATAATGTGAACGCTTCCTTCATTTTTACTTCATTAATATTTAATTAACCTTCGTTTACGAAAAATGTGAATATAGCTTAACTTTATGTATACTAACTATAATTGAAAAAAGGGGTAGTTATAACTTTTAAAGATAAATAAATAGAATTATAATTAACACTCACTTGTATTCTTTGAATAGAAATTCGTGCTTCAGAACAGTTTTTAATAGCCATTGGAAAAAAATGTGTCAGAACTTCAAGTAATACCTCATTTAATGTAATCGTCACAAAAACATTCTCTGCTGTCAAATATCCGCCATTTATAACAATAATTACAAATGATAAGTAAGCCATCATTTTAGAAGCAATCAAATAAATGACTGTATTAACAGTCCTTAAATACGTAGATTTTCGTAAATATTTGATTTCATTAATTCTGACCAATTCTACTAATTTACTGAAAGGTATTTCCCAGACATACATCTTTATGACTCGCATCGCAGGTATTATTTCGCTTATAATTCTTATCCTCTCATCAGTTAATACAGAAATTTTTGCCCTAAACTTTCCGAACAACCGCCCAATTAATCCTTGTATAGGAAACAGTATTATTGATAATAAGATTCCGGCCAAACATGAGATACCGATTTGATTCCATAAAAGATAAGTGATTACAATCAGATTAATTGGACATATAATAAGAAAGTGTCCATAAGATAATCCCATCTCTAATCTGTTCACATCAGTGGACATCAAATTAACTATTTGTCCAAAAGTTGTTTTTTTCATTGCATTATTACTTAATTTCAATGCTTTCTTATAAATCAAATGAGTTGTGGCGATACGTAATTGCATTCCCTTACGAAAAGCCGAAAACATATTCGTATAGATTATAAGCTTAGATAATAATAATAATGCGCTAAAAATTGCAGCCAATATATAAACTCTCATTTGGCTTATTTTCAAATTATTTTTTGATTCCTTTTCAGTTTTTTTTTCATAATCCATAAGTAAATCTCTTAAACTACTAATAAGTAATCCAAGTGTTATAGGAATGGCTGGTTTTATAAAGCAGTTCTTTAATTAAATGTTTTACAAAAAATCTATTAATTCTATGGCAAATAATTATTGTTTAAAAATTGATTTACTATTAATAAACTCCATAACGCCATAAACATGTATTTAAATCCTAATGTCTTGAGAATAACTCGCAATAAATTGACTTCACTTTTATCTTTCGTTCTTATTATTTCTTTCTTCCAATTTCTTATGTGAATTACAATAAAATACATTAATTTAAGAAAGATATTAATAAAAAATTTATCAATAGAAATCATTTCTATAATTATTTTTTGGGCACTAATAAACAAATTGCTATTATTGTCATCACTTTTGTGATATAATTTGTTTTAAATGTTAAAAGTAAAGTTTGGTTCCTTTCGGTCGTTCCCTTCTTTACTTTACTGACTTATACTATAACAAACACCAGTTTAAAGAATTCCATATAAAATAAACATACTTTATAGGGTGACCAAGTCAAATTGTTTCAAAACTGGACATTAGCTAGACAAATTAAAAATTGAGTGAGGGATTAAAGGATAAATTTTTATAAATTTTTATTTTCAGAAAAACACGAAGGGGGACCAAGAGCCAATAGCAAAATAACCCAAAAACTGGATCTCTGGCCACCCTATACTTTTATATTTTTCATATAATATTTTATTTTTAATAAATTATTTTTGTGCAAATTTTTGTCGGAAATATGATTGAGATTTGTAAAATACAGTTTCAGACAATTTGAAAAGCGCAGTTTTAAAATATATATTTTACTGTATTCTCGCGTTATTAACGCAATTTTTAAGAAATGCGTTTTCGCGCCAATTATTAAAATATAAATTTAAAAAATAAATGAGAATTGACATATTTTTGTTTTTCATAAAACTTAAAAAAATCAAAGGATAACCAAATTATATTTTTTACATAATTCTGTAAAAACTCGACCCTATGATAACGAGGGCTTTCATTTCTGAAAGTAAAATTGAATGTTACGCTAAATTAAAAAACCACATCTCTTTATAAAGGGTGTTTCAAATCTTAGTTGACATATATGAAGCCTTTCCGTGGAAAAACAGCCACACAAGTAAAACACAAATCCTTTGAGACAACAGGTGTTGCTTTGAATCCCCTTATTATGAAAACCTGAAGAACAAATATTTTCAATAGTCATTAGAAAGACACGTGTTTGAGATTTTGTGCTTTTAGAAGAGATGTGTCTTAAATTCATTCATTTTAAATAAAGTAAAAGTCAATAAATTTATTATTTAATTGAGTAATGCTATGAATGACTGATTTTCCACAGAAAAACTTCATATATGTCAACTAAGATTTGAAACACCCTATAATTTACAAACACTAAAATCACAAATTTATCAGATGGCATACGCAACTTAACTTAAACTATATTTTAACACTAAACTTTATAATGTAAATTATATAATAATATTTTTTATTCTAATTGAAGAATTATCAGTCAAAATGTGAATTTTTAATTTTCACGTTTTCTCCCAAAATAAACAGATTTCTATTAAAGCCTTTTTGAAAGAACTCAAATCAAGAAATATTATTTATTTATATTCAATTTATAGAGGGGAGAGAGGGGCGTTGCTCTATCGCTTTGGACTCATGATCGAAGGGTCGTGAGTTCGAACCCCAGGCGCAGCTGCTTTTTCTGCAATATGTTGGAAAGATATTCATTGTTTTATAACAACCTCATGGCCCTTAGCGTTAGTCCACACTCACACGGGGTTATCTCTGTAAAAATTTCACTGGTTTTCAACATGGGGTTTAGTGAAATCTCCTCTCATTAGGGAGTTAGCTGATAAAAACGTATGAAAGCGTTATTCAATTTCTGGCGTTGCAGAAGAAAATGTATTTTAATTAAATCCAATACTTCTCTAGATTTGCTCCAAGTCTTTCACAATAGTCGTGTTCAGAACATTCATAGATATCTATGGCATTAAAATTTTTGCCATAGTATTCAGTGAAAAAACTAGTTGTCCACCTTTCAAATTAATTAATTACAAAAATTATTAAAAGCTTCATAAATAGATAACAAAATCTGTAAAAAATTGATTTTAAATATTCACCAAAAAAGTAATTTTGACAGACAGTTAGCCTTATCGTAACCAAAAGTAGAATTCTTTTCGATACTCATTATATAGTCGTTTTAATTTATATTAAAGGAGTTAAATGTTTCACCTATATTGAGAAATTTTGATAAAAATTAATAAAGTAATACCCCGTTATTGTAAATCGCAGCGGACATGTGCATAGCATTTAATATATCGAGTTTTCACTGTAAAAAGGCTCAAAAAATTTTGCTAAACTTTTATCCAAAGAATATTTTCAAAGTATAAATTAAGAAATCAAATATGCAATGATTGTTATGAAATTTACTTTACAATTATTTTGCTTCTTTGAGTTTAATTAAAGCGAAATGTATGTTCATTATAGTTAATTCAGTCTTAAGCTATTTAATCAAATATAGAGTTTGGAAAATTGTATTATATTATATAATTGGGTGTCTATTCATCTATACTCTAATACCAGCCATCATAGAACCGAATTTATATATTCTGCCTCAGCATCAACTGAAAGGTGACAAGAGGTCATTCAGTGTTTTTAAAAATTGATCAATGATCAGAGACTGCCAAAACCTTTTTGTCCTCCACTCAGCATATATTCAAAGAATATTGATTTAAAACTTAATTATTGTGTGCGTGAGAAAAAATAGTTCACCAGAGTCTAAGCACTTATATCTCAATTTAAATCCGATCTTTATTAAAATTTTTGTAAATAACGGCTCGCGCACAGAGTGAGTACAGAAACATTGGGGGAGGGGAGGTTAATAGCATAAAACAGTTGTGCTCCTAAATGCCAACTCATAGGAGTATGGCATGTGGTATAGCAGTGACGGAATATTTACTCAGTGGCGTCACTTATATTTTGCTAATCCAGCCACTGGTCACTTTTCGAAAAAATGAATAACCAGTGACCGAGTTTCAGGCCATGCTGATCCTCAATATGTCATTTGTTTGGTGCTATAAAAGCCAGTATTCGCGATTTTCGACTTACAGACAACATAGCCTTTCATTATAATGTACAATGATGTGAAATAAAAACTGCAAAATATAGCATAAAATGTATTATATTTAGTATTAGTTTATATCGCAATC